>KN728845.1:0-11263 GCA_000816745.1 Ancylostoma duodenale
AAGGGGAGCGTATGACCATTTAAGGGGAGCGTATGACCATTTATAGGTTCCCCTTCCCCCGAGTCCCTCTTTGACAGAAAGGCAATGTACACCGCTGTTGTACAAGGTCAATTCTGATTTTATGAAGCTCGAAATGGTCCACGTGATACGTGTGAATTCTCGAAAATGAATGGAAAATCAAATAAAGATATCAATTCCAGATGATAACCGCAGATGAACTGCGCCGTCAATTCAAATTTAACGGAATTTATTTGCAAAATAAAAAGGTGTAAAATGACGACAAAATTATACATATTTATTGATCTAGAAAACGTCGTAGTAGCTACTCTACATTACTGATTAGAGGGCTGCCCGAAAATGTACAGTCCTCCTATGTGAGGCTTTTTCATAAGCTCTAAACTAGATTTTGAGTGAGATTTAGGCAGCGTTAGATTCCCACCACCAATGTTTACCAAATAACAGATATTCACTAATACAATGTGATGTGAGAGAGACGCTACTAATTGTGCATTCACAATGAGTGTATTATCTGACAGACACTCACAAAAAATTGAATGTGTTGGTTGTGAATGCAATAATGCGAATGAATACGAGAGCCAAACGATAGGCAACAAGGAGTACGAATGGGGGTCACTACTCACTTTACTTGCATTAGGTCTCAAATTAAGTAATATAATTCCTATACATAACTTACTTTCCAATACGCTCCGACAGCTCGCTTTAATAAGTTTATAACGGAAATGAAAAAGCAAAATTGAAACCTGTAGAAACTCTGCGGCCGTCATCACTGATCTACTTGGGTTCCTCGTGGTATTTTCATCATGGCCGCCCTGTGAAGCGCTAGTAGCATCGACCGAATTGGATCGTGGCCGATCTTCGGCCACGGACGATTGCCGTCCACCCATCCACCACACCAGCAGCTACAGCCTAAACACTTACCCGAATACTTTGGACTGTTGTTATCAACATTTAAACTTCAGAATTACATCAGAATCTACCCACATAAATCGGTAAAAGTATGTAATAGAAAGGGGCGAGAATGTAAGAATGGTAAACCCAAATGGTGTTAGAATTATTTGGGTATGTTGAATTGATAGTAGAACGAGTACATACGTATGTGTCAATATCACACAATATTGTGATGAAGGATGGAATCGGGTCCTGAGTCAGAAGTACGTGAGGGTATTTGTGTTCCCTTTGACATGAGATCGTGCATCTGCGCACATCTAGTATGAATTGAGCGATGCGTGTGTTAAAGGTGATAAAAACTAAGGATGATGAAGGCCTATGAGTAAGGCTACTGAGCAAAATTTAAAAAAAAAGAACCGATAGAGAACAGATGGACCAAATATGCTTCAAGATAGGGTCGACACGCGGTGGAGGCGTAAGTTAGGCACTTAATGGAGAGCATACATAGTTTTGCATCTTTTCTAGATGCCAGCATCTATTTTGGGAAGTACATAGACTAAACAAGAACAAAGGTATCCGCCTTACGGCGCCCAGTAACATGCAGATCAAAATGAATCGATATGATGGGCGAAACGCCTGTTCTGACAAAAAGAAGAGATAATTTCGAATGACAGGAGCAAGACCACCACTAATTTCGTCTCTATGTCACGTTAAAGATGTGGTTTTGAAACGAGTAGGTGAATAATCATCTGATCATAAGGCAAAAGACAGCAGCAATCGATATGATAAGCAAATGTTTGCTCTCACAAAAAGCAAGGCTAATTAGAAGTTGAAGTTGCACCGCTTTTGCATCAGTGTCATTGTCCAGGGGTTATTATGAAAACATCAGGTGAAAACCCACCAGATAACAGAACGAACGTTAAAGTTCGATAAAGAAGGGGCGTTTTTGAACAGGACGCAACTATAAACTCCATAAAAAAAGCAGTAGCTTGAATGGATAGCGGCTAGTCTCGTCAGAGGCTAATTAAGAAGATTTACGGATAATCCAGAAAAAAGTGCAAAATTGTTGTGAAAATAGATCAAAGAAGCAGCTGCTTGGGATGAACAGGAGGGCAAGGCAAAAAGACAAGGAAGAGATGGAGCTGGTTCTGGTGTGGATTAGATAGTGGATGACCCTATGAGGTCATGGGTGACCTCGATTTTGACTCACCAGATGGAGTAAGACAAAAGCGATCAATAAGGAAGGAACGTCCGCAATTCGAGTTCGTTTTATCAGCACCGCCGCACGCATTTTTGCGAATTCATCACTGCCACCGTAGTCGCGGCGCGTTCGCAGAACTCCGCCAGTACTGCTCAGCACTTCACTCGTACTGCTCCACAGATTCTTGCTCCTTATTTGGATTCATATGTGCTTTGTTTCGGTGGGAGGTCCGGAAAGATCATAATTCATTAATTCGATTTATTTCCGCGTTCTTTTGGCATTCTAATCCTTCCGTTCCTTTTGATTTCATTGGTATCTTCTCAGAACTTCTTTAAAAACTATTTCATCAGCTTCTGTGACTTGTTTTGCCAAACTAGGTTCTTGTGGTGGAACTTTATTGACCTAACGTTTCAACGAAAGCGTTGTTGTCAGAGGTTCAAGTCACAAACAAGTTACACAACTAGACATTGTTGAAAATGTCCTGGTTTGAGAATGAGTGAACATGGCAGCTATTTTATCACCTTTTGTTCTTGACATGCCCTAGTAGTTGCAGAAGAAAAAGCTCAAGCTCGCCTGTCGGCAACTATGTCGTTCTCAGCTCTTCATTATGTTCTCTATTACTCTTAAACCCAACACAGTTGCATATTTTGCCATCGTATTCAAGCTTTCCTGTTGTTCTCTTCGGTAAAGAGATGGTACTTTGCAGTAATCTCACCAGGGAAGGATAATAAAAGGACCCGATAGCTCGTAACGAAATGTATACTGCCATAATCAGTTTGTGATGCTGATATCGAATCCGTTTCCCTTTCTGCTGCGGGACCGTCGTGAAGAGTTACAGTGGACGTCAATGACGGTGGCCTATCCACGGCCTTGAGGATGACGCCGCGCAACCGCGTCGCGCGCCATGACCGATGTCTTCTGCTGCTGATATGCTATTCCTTGCAGCTTTTCTAACCGATCTTAAGGATTTTATACCGAATCGGGGAGAAAAATGCCTGGGAACAGTATTCCGGCGGCAGACGACACCGATCCCGGTGCGCGCTGCGCGGTTGCGCGGCGTCCTTCTCGAGGCCGCGGATGGGCCACCACCATTGACGTCCACTGCATGTGGGATGATTTCGGCTTGTCTAAGGCAGCCAAAATTGGACATTTTCTGCTAAAAGATAGCGAAACTTATCTGGATCTAAGAAGGTTACGGAAGAATTAATTAATTTCAAATAGTTGACAAGTTTGAAATATGTAGCTTTCGCGAATATTTTTAGGAGAATTGGTGAGTCTAGACAAGCCGATATCATGCCACGTAACTCTTCACAGAGAGTTCCGCAGCAGATAAGGAAAACGGATTTGCGAGCAGCATCACAAACTGAATGTGACAGTACACATTTCATTATGAGTTGTCGGACCTCCTAGTATCCTTCTCTGGTCAGTGATAGGACATTCATTCCGACAGAAAATTTTTCTCCGGTATCTACCATTACCAACTGTTTTCAGGTTCATTCGAAGATCGTAAGGGGGTTTCTATTTCTGAAATACACTGCAACCAAGTTGTGAGGGAATCTGTTTTTGGAATTTTGTGATCTTTTATCCGGTTCCCTCCTCACTGAACATATTTGTCAACCGGGAAAATATGGCTGTTCGAAAGTAAGGAGAGCGTCGATGGAGCTGACGAATTTGCGGATTTGAGAGTGCACAGCAGCGCGACTGAGCCATGGATTGGAATCTCTATCTAGCGCTGCAGTAATGATTAATCGTAGCTATGTTCAATCTCTTTTCACCGTAATTATAATGAAAGTACATTGAATATCGTTATTATTATCGTTACTGTTGCGTAAGATAACGATTTTAGCAGTCGGTCGCGACGCGTTCGCGCTACGACGGTGCAGGCCCAAGTCCGCAAAATCGTCGGCTCCATCGACGCTCACTTCAGTATGGGCGAAATAGCTCACAGTTTCCTTTGCTTTCTGATATCTGTCTTTCTGATAGTCTGTTTCAAACGCAATGATATTCGAGTATTCATCCAAGATGCCTGTTTTAATTCCTGCCCACATTCCAGCGCTCTTTCTCCTTCTGGAATCTTCTCAACTGCCTTCTCCGCTTGAATAGACTACTATATTTCTTTTCGTCTTCCTAGCTGCATCGTTGATAAATATGAGGTGGACCAAAAGTTCTTGGTCGCTTTTTGTGATTATGTCTCTGAACCGCTGCGTCTGCTTTCTATTATTTTCGTCCATTCCATTCAAAAGGTTGCTCTTGACTGTTATTAAGTATGGTTCGTTAAACCTGGGGACGCAGTTGGAGATACATATACAGGGGTATCAAAAAGTTTCCGGCCTGACCCACTTGCAGAATAGCTACCGCGGTGAAATTTTAAAGGAAATAAATGTGCATCCCTCGAAGGCCAAAACACTTTTCACCTGGTCATTTTGTTAGACTTATCTAGTGTTATAAGAATTTTTGTCACCGGAAAATAAACACTGAACGTAGACTCTTTTTCATTATTTGTTTTGTTCCGCAGAAGTGCCATTTCCGATTTTGTCACGGATTCTAGAAGCTAGTCCCTAGACCCCGTCTACGAACTGGCTGAATTAGCGAAATGCGTTCGCATTCTCATGAAGCAAAACAATTTTGTGAAAAAGGATGTCTCATTGAAGAGCCTGAATTCAATGGTTGTATTTCTGTTGTCGTTTCTCTTGGCTCGTTTCCAAAAGGGGTCAAACAAGGTAACGTTTAATTATCCTCTTCACTGGGTTTACGTAGAGGTGGTTGGGTGGCACGGTCTTTTCCCTATCACACAGAACTTTGGGCAAAATGCTTTCACCCGCGCCTCCGTTTTCGATCGCACTGCTCTCAGAGATCTGACCGTCCTGCCCCATTACTCCATGCCTGGGACTTCAAATGTTGGCAGTGAATTCGCCACTTATCGACACTCAAGATGCTACAGAATTTCTTTTCCGGTTTCTACAAAACTCCCGAAAATCTTTGATAGTTCAACTGCAATTTTCATGCTGAACGCCGAAAAGATTTTAGAGACTCCATGTTCTGCGAGGGTTAAAATAATTAGATGGTTACGTAGAAAATTTCCAAAGGAAGTTTTTAATAGCTTAGATACCTGCACACTTTCTGCTCCTAAAGTCTGTCTGCGATGCTCAATACTTTTTCTTACAGCCGCAATAATCTGTCTTCATCTTGTCTCTGCTCGTTGATCAGATGTCGCTCCACTTCTGACCGATTGTCACTCCATTAAAAACATCGAGCTCCAAAGTTCTATGTGGGAATGCAAGAAGACTTACTCTTTGTTCAGAATTCAGGGGCGGATTTAGATTTTGTCTAATACGGTTTGATTACAGAACAAAAATTCATCGGTTGCTTCTCGCTGGATACAGATTTTTTGAGCGATAACCATACCTTGGCTTGAATAAAACGCTCTTATTTCTGGGAGGTTCGACGAAATCTCATGAAACTTTGCAAACTAACATGAAAGACTTTACCCTACATGGCGCTCTTAAAACTGTACAGAAATATGGAGCAGGCGAGCGGAGGCCGGAAACTTTTTGATACCCCTGTATTAGAGAGTAAGGGAATGCGAGAAAGTGTGTGGGATTTGGAGGCGGGCGAGAAGTGTGGGAAGTAGGCTAAGATACTTGGCTATTATCACTTTTAAGACAGACCATATCTCAGCCTAAGGGATTGAACGGTGCCCAATATTTTGCGATCTTTTGCTGAACCGCCTCTAAGCGATCTATATATCCGTAATAGAAGCAATTTTCGCCATGGATAAGACTAGGAAGAAAATGGTTGTGTGCTCCAGAGAGATATGTTTATGTAATCATCACAAGTGATGAACTATCATGAACGGCAACAAGATAAGTGATTGACATAACAAAAACTGGTTAACACAAAATCTAACAAGGGATGATTATCGTATGGGACAAGGAAACAAACCGGTCTCATTCTAGAAAGATCCCATGAACGCAACTTCATTAAGGGCAATTGACACTATTCGGCTAGTTCTGCCCCAAAATTTCGAAGCAAAAATTTTCGCCCAGACTTCGCTTTGGGGGTTATTTGAGGTGCTCAACACGAATATCGTATCCATTTTGTGCCGTAACTCTGTTTTTATAGGGTTACTATAGGTGTACGGTAGATATAGTATCTCACAGAATCCTCTCAAATTTTGCGTAGAGGGGTTGTTTTGGGCGCTGATCACGAATATCGTATCCGTTTTGTACCGTAACCTCATTTTCAGGTATCTTACAAGGGAAGTGCACGAGGCTAACCCCGGGGATCGAAACGAAACATCCATTTACAGAAGCATTGTCTGATTGTGAGATTATGTTAGTGTATACATATCATTTTTGCCCAATGGTCCTGATACGATCAGGAGAGCGCGTCAAAAATTTTCGAATTGCACTGCCATAGAACTCCATGTAGAGCTGAGATTTTTGAAACTTTGACCACTAATACCAACTGTGATTACCTTGGTTATCTTTCTTGGGATCATGGAGTGTTTAAGGACCCATTTTTGAACAACTTGGTTTAGTTTGATTATAGGATGGTGGGCCAAGCGTACCCCAGTGGCGACGTGGCCGAGTGGATAGCGCGCCAGGCTATAAAAGAGGAGGTTGAGGGTTCGGGTTCTGCTGGTGCAGTTTTCTTTGCATTTTTGAATTTTAGGCTTACAAACTTGTTTCGAGTATTTCTAATGACTGGAACACATCAGATACGTTCACCACTGCAAGAATTACTGCCGGGACTTCGATGCATTTCCCATTCGGCCACCTTATCGCGTCTGCCATGCTTGCAGCTAGGGCTCATGATCGCGTAACCAAACGAAACCAGGACAATCAAAAAAGCGTCTGCGAACGTTTGGTAGTCTACAGGACAGCAAATCACGAAAATCACCGTTGCATTGCATGGTCAAAGTTCCATGAATGCAAGTCAAGACTCCTATGATGGTGCACTAGAAAAATTGGCACTATTCAACCATCATGGACCCAAACTCTTCAAAAAATTTTTGACTGGAACCTTGCATGCGGGGGTTATTTGAGGTGCTGAACGCGAACATCGTATCCATTTTGCACCGTAACGCCATTCTGTAGGGTTACGGCAGGTACACTGTAGATACGGTGTCTCACAGAATCCTCACAAATTTTGCATAGAGGAGTTGTTTTGGGCGCTGATCACGAATATCATATCGGTTTTCTACCGTAGCCTCTTTTTCAAAGAGATACGGTAGGAAATTGGGAGAAAATGCCGATTTCGGAAAGCAAATGAAGGATGCATGCAAAATGAAGTTGATATTAGTGATCAGCTAAAACAACCCCACTATGAAAAATCTGAGAGAATTCTATTGGATACCGTATCTACAGTATACCTACCCTAACCCTGAAAAACAGAGTTACGGTACAAAATGGATACGATATTCCTGATCAGCACCTCAAATAACCCACGTACACGAAGTTTGGACGGAAATTTCCTCATCGAAATTTTTGGGGCCGAACTAGCCGAAAAGTGCCGGGCAACTTATACTAGATGCGCGCATTAGTCACGCGCCCAGACGCACGCATCCATTTGCGAAGGGTTTTCCATTAGGATCAGTCATCGCGACCTGTAGTACACCGTGCGACTCCCGTGAATAGCCGCGAGCGTCGACCTGCGTCTGAGCTGCGTCACGGCTGCGACTGGGCCTATCCTTCATTATACAGACGCACGTGCCGAACGCAAGGATGTAAGATAAATTGCCCTATACAGTCTGTTTCTGAGAAATTGTCGGATGGTGAGGAGAGCGATGGGACCCAATCGAAGGACACGAAGAAAAGCATGCTCCGTTCAGAGTGTCGAGAGGTCCCGCCACGCTTTTCACGCCGCAACGCATCCATAATCCGACAATTTTTCTGGGACAGATTGTATAGTCTGCCGAGGCGCAGCGTTTGGCGTATCCAGCGGTCGTTACTCTTCTTTTCACTCCTTGCTTCATGTGGGCCGCTCAGCGGCGGAACGTTCTGCGTTTTGCGGGACTCCACAGCCAGACTTCCATCGTTACTTTCCCACTTGGTTCCTATCCATATTAGCTGCGCAACGACGGAATATTCTGCGTCTTGTGGGGCTTCACTGTTGGATTTTCATGTATGATGTTGGCGCAGATTATATACAGACGTTAGGATTCTAGCTCAAGCCACTTCAGCTCTGTGGCCAACTCTGGGGGACCATTACCTGACTGGGATCCATGAGCGATAACCAAGCCAAACAACGATGGTTAGCGTAATTGGTCATGGTTTAGACCATGTAGTACTAAGAGACCCACGACGCGTAGTTTGGTTTGCTAGCGTGATTTCCCTTGGTTATGCGCTCATGGACCTCCATAGAGGGGGGGGGGGGGCTGTTGACCTCAGATAGCTCTGATTTCAACCCCCACTCCTCCCCCCTCGATGGACACCGACTGAAGACTGGACGACAATCACATCCGCTTTCCGGCTATGAATTCCACAGCGACAATAGCTTACACAGACCCAGTCTAATGGCTGCTCCACCTACTAAGAAGAGAATGAGGATCAAAACCATAGTCCTCGTCAAGAATGTTGCAGAACATAAATTGTTTCCATATGCCCAGGAAATTGATGGCGGATATGCACGGGTATGGCCGAGCGTTTTCAACTCTGCTAAAGCAACAAGAGTGGGGTTTTGCGATTCATTTGTTAATATAATATGTTATTGTCATTTCCGTTGCTAAGGTCACTCTTCTAATTTAGTCATCTTTCCTCATCAGATATAGGCATCGCAAAATTCGAAATTCGAAGAAGGACTTGTGGGTCATGTCTACATATCCGACTCAAAAGTTGGAAGTGTTCATTGTTTAGATGGCGTTGTTTATTGTATCAACGCTTATCTCCATTCTTCATCTTGAGTTGTTGCAGATGTCAGATCGACCATCGCCTGGCGCAGCGTCGGCTTTCTCCAACGCGATTTCCTCCCTGAAGTCTGTTCACAGCTCTGCAAATACTCTGAATGAAGACATGAAGGAGTTGCTGGAACATATACAGGTTGTGGAGAAACTGCCTTCATCGACAAATCTCTGTATGATCGATGGATGGAGGTCAAGGTGAATAATTAGTGTAGCTGTATGTTCTTTACATAACAAATTTCCGCTAGCTGCTAACAAGTCTTCTAGCCATTTTTTGTTTCTGGTCAGATTTTCTTCTTGTATCGAAAACATTAACGAGCACGGATTCGTTCGAGTAATTACCTTCATATAGTCTGCAGATTTCAGTCACTCTTGCTTTCACTTTATTTCGCTTTGAAAAAATCTCGCCATGTTGCCCCGTGATTCCCATTTGATGTACCACAAAATCATCGTTTTATATTAGTACTTTAAAGGCAGCACTCACGGAAATTTTCACTTCTGAAATGAGTCGCTTACCTTGTAGCGGGCCGCTGGACAACCGCAACAGTAAGTTGAACACCGTGGATAGCCGCCTACCTGCGATGATACTGCCGTGGACACATCTTCCGATATGGACAAAAATGGCTTCGTCGCGCCAAATAACGCCGTTGACAGGGTGTGCGCATGCGCTTCAGCAGGGGCTGGGTCACAGACTTCGTACCATTTGCAGGGTTTCGTGGCGGGACCTATCACGGAACACTCATGCGCGCCGTGGACACACATGGAACATCGCCATCATTTTCTGTGCTTTTCGCGTGTTTCATGCCACTTCATCGTTGTCGATGAGTCCATCGTCCCTAAAGACCCCCATATACCGCGAAATTTTCAAAACAAAAATCTCCGGGTGTGCTGACTTCAATCCAGCCGAAAACAACAAATACCATTAGCTTTTATCCGCACGCAGTATCCGTCAACGACATCCGCTCATCTAATCTAGCATTCTTTGGTTCATTTGGGAGCACCGTCTCCGCACTCAGTTAGAATGTTTGATGATGACGCTTCATAAGGCATCGTAAAATCTTTTTAACTCCGAATCGACATTGTTCATGTAATACTGGGGTGGCAAATTGTCATACGCACTATTGCATGGGACAAAATATTCTCTTAAAAAATGCTACAGCTCCTCAGCCCAAACTTTACCTAGGATTTGTATCACTGAATCTTCGACATCTTCTACACAAAGTGCTACTGCTTTCTTGGAGATGGTGCTGCGCCATGACCTGAAAGAGCGGCTCACCTAAATTTTCGTCTGGTCGCAGTCCTTGGATTTCTCTCTGGTGTGAATGGCTTCACTAATGGAAATGAGTGGTTGTCCGATAGCGTCAAGTCTGGGTGATGGAGCGGGTATGAGGAGGACTTATGATGCCAGATATGGGAACAGAGCTGGATAAATAAGAGGAATTCAGAAAAACATCCATTAAGATCACGAAAATCGCCTGTTCCCAATTTAACAGCCTAGTAATTTATGGAAATCCAATCCACTTACCTGTCATTTGCTCATATTTCGTATTTTATTCTATCATTTGTTCCTAGATGTTATGAAAATGAGTTCTTCAGGCAGGCTATCGTTTTCTTTCAAATGAAAAAAAAAACTTGCATATGCTGAGCAATGACATTCATATGATGAGTGGATGCGGCGAATGATAATGTGGGAGTAACGACAAAATGAAAAGTCCAGTCTGGTCATTACACTGGCGCTATACTCCTCGAGGAGTATAGCACCTTGCGTCGCCGGCGACGGCGGCCGCTGTCGCCAATATTGGCGACGGCCGTCGCCAACTTCGGCGATCGCCGTCGCCGATCCGCCCACAATCGATACGCATCGGCATCACAGTCGCCGGCGACGGCGACGCAAGGTGCTACACTCCTCGAGGAGTATAGCGCCAGTGTTAGATGGTCTTGCCGCAATTTCTGCCCCGCCGCCGCAAATAAGATAGTGTGTGCTTAGTGCATAACTATATTGAAGACCACCAAGTAGGTAATTAGGGTCTATCGAACCAGTGCGGATTTTGGGTTGAGAAAAAGTGGTTTGTACCCTTCATGCGTAGAAATTACGGTAATACCGGCTGCTCACGAGACTGAACTTTTCATTTTGTTGAATGACGTGCGCATTAATGGTCACGATTTTGAATAGTTGATTTTATTCTTGCATTGACGAACTTTTTTTTATTGTTTACTAGACGGCATACCCGGCTTCGCTCGGGTGTTTTACT
>KN728851.1:0-12545 GCA_000816745.1 Ancylostoma duodenale
TTATTATTTTGAAAAAAAAAAACGAAATGCAAGGGACGAATTAAAACAAACTGATGCTAAATCTTTGTATATTTGTAAATTTGAAAATTTTTTCGATCCATTCTTGTGTAGCGGCTAATATTGCAGCTTATGTAAAGGCTTGGAAAAGGGCCGCCTTCCTAGAAAACGGATATTGCAGCTCAGAATTAGTGAACCATGAGGATGAAATACGCTATGATTCATCATGTTCATCCTGATCACTTCTTCCTTGATGTGTTCCGACCAAGATACATCATTCGATTTCTGGCCGATCGAGTGTTTTATAGAGAAATATTGCAGCAGTAGCGACATCTGTTGTACGTGTTTTTTTTTTCTCTCGAGAATGGATTGGAGACGGCAGTAATACCGGAAGCATTTTCATGCATTCTCTAGGTGTTCTCGCACAGAGTGTGTTGGAAAGAAGTCTCCATTTGCGTCACAGTCTCAACGTCGAAATGAGGGATAATTATGGAAGAAACCCATTCTGAGGCATTCTTGTTCCTTTAGAATGAGCACCTTTTCTTTTTCGGCAGTCCTCGATTTTTCCTGTTAATGAAACTGTCCGCCGCAGTTATTTATGGAATAATTCTGTATCCCGTCACAAATAAGGGAAGTAAACCAGTTTTAGGGTTTGGAACCGAAATTATAGCAGTTTTTTAATCGGTTGGTGACAAATCCCTGCGTGTGTGATATCACCCCTCTTTTCGTCCAAATCCGAAATCGGTAACCAGTTAACATGTTATTGTTTTTCCCCTATCAGGATAAACCTGTGTTTGGTATTAATAGAATGTGAAAGTGATCTTTTCTCATCCTGTTACTGCTTGTTTTCACACTCGAAAGCACAGAAATGTGTTAATGCTGAGGCCGCATGCAATGAGGTTACCTAGGGTAAACGGTTAGCATCACACACATTTACCCATAACTAACGTGGAGTCAACACTTTTACCCTGGGTATTCTCAATGATGCATCCAAACCATGGTTTGTTATGTGGAAGCATACATAGCTATGTATGTAATGGTGTGTAATGAGAGAATAAATGAGTAAAATTGTGAAATAAAACTTATTTTGTGCGTGATATCGAGCAGAAAGCTCGTTAAAAAAATTCCTGTTGTTTCTCTTATACCTTCTAAAGCCAGCTGGGATTTTCGCAACGAGCTCTCCGCTCGAGATTGGTCGTGAAATTAGTTTCATTTCACACTTTTATCCATATATTCTGTTATTGGATGCCCTTACGTGTATTATATCTGCATGCACTATCTTTTACACCTTGCTCGCTAGCTTCTTTTTTCTCTGAATTAGCGTTTTTTTTTCCTCTAGTTCAATATTCTTTGCCTGTTCCGTTTTATGCGCCGCTTTCCCATTTAACCCCTTCCCCATACCTATTTTTTCTTTAATACTTCTATTTTGCATGTTAGCTATTTTCGAAACCACAGTCATATATTTCTTCTTCGCGCTTTTTTTCTGTCATGGCGAGCGATTAGTCAAATGCATCCAAAAGTTTGCTTCCGCTTATTTCAACCCCGCCCACTTCAGTCTGCATTGAGCGTCCACTTTTCTCGCTCACTTTCACTGCTTACATTTGCCTCTATTTTGTAACTAGCTAATTAATTGGATATGCCTGATGCCTTCCTTGGTTTCCGAGTGAATTCTGTGGTTTTTCGATTGCTTCCAAGTTTCAACAGTTGCAGGCGAAATTTTCTCAGAAACTGAGCGCATTCATTTCATGCAGCCACTGGCATTGTTTGCATATGACGTGATTCCCACGTTTTTCTACTTCCTTAGCAGGGGACTATATTAATGATGTTTGCAGATGCCTGACGAGAATTCGCACTCTCTTTCAATAAGCGCCGATGGCGAGGCAAGTGACACGGACAGCCAGCGCACCGTGGACCGAATTTCGATGGGATCGAATGATTCGAAGGTGCGTGGTCGTTATGTTGTGGAGAATTTGCAGAGCATGTTAGAGGGGAATGGAATGCAAATCAGGGTGTACCTTCTGTGCATTGATTGCGCACTTTGGCATTTTACTACCAGTGCCAATCGAAAATAATAGGAGACTAGGGGTTGCGAGTTGCTGGTCGATGCTGTTCCGGGTGCGATCATGGTTAAACTCAGACATGGTAACCGGGTAACTCGGTGATGTGTGAGAATTATTGGAGGAGAGCATGGGTTTGTACACATAAACCTGCTGGGTTTTTTTTTGGTTCGACATTTCGGCGCCTCCACCTTCTTCAGGGCCGAAAATGAGCCCAAAAATACAGCAGATCCATGCTGACCTTGGGTCGCATGCATCATTGTGATTACCCATCGTAAACGTGTCGACTCCTGAGCCCGGATGCATCACTGAGATTACCCAGGGTAAACATGTTGACGTCCATGTTAACGAGGGGTGGCTTTGCGTGCTGCTAGCACATCTACCCTGGGTAATCCTAATGATGCATGCTGCTCCTGTTCTAACGATAGGTAAACTGGAGGGCGTTAACACATTCACCATGGGTAATCTCATTAGGTAATCTCATGCGGCCACTTGTCTTCGGCCCAAATAATCTTACAAACAAGTTCTCCTCATTCTTTGTGTCACTTTTTTTAGATTCTTTTCTTTTAGAAAGGACAACGTATGTCTGTCAAAAGATTCTCACTTGATCCCCTGTTGTTTTGACATAGTGCACAAGGTGACGCGGAAGTAAAGCTTTTATTTTGGGAGTTCCTAGTCGGAATACTCCCCATCCACCGTCCCTAAACAAGCTTAAGGAGAAATTCTTGAAGAATCCTCAATATCGGAAGTGGGGTAATTAGGAAGTATAGAGTCAGAATTCTACTTGCTATAGGCCTGCAACGAATCAAGCCATCAAACCGGAAATTGAGATAATGGATTAAACTTCTCGGGATCTTTATCCATCTAGACAAGAATAGTATTGAGAAAGAAGTTCGCTTCAATTGTTCCAGCTCCCATGTAGATAGGGTGTTCGTCCAGGAAATATAGCACAGTAAAAATGATTCTCAAAACTTCCAAAGCGCCGGCACTTTGAGCAGTTTTTCGGAAGAAGAGCTCAAACTAATTGTGTGGTTTTTCTGGTTACTGAAGCCTGAAACATATAGGAAAGTTCAGGAGGCAGCGCTCCACCTTATTTTAATTCTGAGGACTTGCAAAACGCGAAACTCGATACGCGAAACTTGTGCCGGTGTTCTATTGAACGGTGCACCCGACACTCCTTTCCGTTTCCTGGAAACTCCAAGTGGGACTTAACAGATTCTGGTACAGCTCGAAGCACGGATAGCAGTGACGTACGTGAAATGCGCTGATACGGCCTGTAGACCGTTCCACGGGGGTCTTATCGACAGTGGTTTGTGCCAGTAGTCCGTGACTAATGTATGTAACGAACGCATGCTATTATATCAAAAACTACGCAGTAATTATGTCTCATTCGTGGTAAGGAACCGGTCATCTTTCACAGCCGCCGAGACTTCAGAACTAGCGGCAAAAGAGCCTTCAAAGCACAGGGTTTCCGATTGTTTTGAGAAAATTCACGAGTACCGTTGTTCTCACCGGCTCATGTTCCATTTCTGTGCAATATTCAAATACGGCTCCTGAAGTGAGACCCTGTCTCTGAGGGCGGGTAGATAGTAAAGGTGGAGCTCTAATTATGGAATTTGGGTGATATGCCGAGGGCAAGGGTGTTTATACATGAAATGCTTCAGAAGCGCTGGGAACCCTGAAGGAATTTTTCGCCGGGAATTTTTCGCCGATGAAGTAACAACAACCGTAACAGTTGCCTAATTCGTGCAGAACAAAATTGTGTATACTTGTTCCTGGAATCAGGATGAAATTTGAGATTTATTTAGCCTGAATGATTTGGTGTTATCTAATGTTAGAATGGAGTTATTCTCACTATCATCATTTTTGGAGGCCTTCTGTCCCGTCCATACAGGGCTATATTGCTGTTTTCTTTATTCTCAAGAATTCAATGCTTTGCATTTATAGGAAGCATCAACGAGTAAGCTTGGAGTCCTGTTTGACAAAGCCAAATCAAAAGGCAAGAAACTGTTAACTAAGAAGGACAAGGAGCGGTCAAAATCGCCAGGTATGTTTGTATATATTCCTCTTAAACTAAGCTCTTTGTAAGCGTTTCTAATCCTTTTCTTCGCGAAGACTCTTGCTAAATTCCGAGAAACAATCGTTGCTAATCCATTGATCAAAGACCGACCCTGTCATTCTTTTGTTTACGCTGTCATGCTTCGGTTTCGTTTTACACAGTTTGTTTACAGGCATGACGGAGACAGCTGCACAATGTATCATTATCAATCCTCCGTCGAGCAAGATGGTTGGTGAAAAAGACAAAAAGACCCAAGCAGAACTTCAGCAGGTTTGTCACTCAGAATCCAGCTTTTTTAAACATATGTTTCACTCATGTCACCCTTCTTTTACCCACGTTTTACTACCTCATTTGTTTCTAGTTAGAGTTTTAGCTCAGAACCACATGACTTTATTACTTTTAGGACTCCTCGAAAGACCCATACATGGTCTACTCATTGGCACGACGATGTCGTAGCATGCCATTCTTCAAGTATAGGATGATGCTTCTCGGAGCGCTGCTTTCTGTGACAATTGTTTTTCCCGGTCAGTTGAAAATCTAAATGTTTAAATATTTTCATTACTCACTTTCCGTCAAACGAGCTTGTATAGTCTCCAAAAAGCCTCTATTTTGTAAATCGAAGATCGATTGTTTTGGGAAAACTCATCGAATGTTTCTTCTATCTAAACATATTCACGCTTCAGAATACACAGAATTGTCTTATTGTGTGGGGAGGGGGAATGCGGTGAGAGAAGGAGCTTAGAATGATTGATTTTTTTCACTATTTTTTTACAAGTATGGGCTTTTATCTTTTATTTATTTATTTATACATTATGATCATTCATAATGTGTAAATAAATAAAACTTTTCTTCTTTTTTTAATTTCAGTCATTTATTTAGCAACTTCATTCTTCGAAGACCACCTCCTTTTTAGAGCTTATCCCCGTAAAAAACCGCTCTGTTTAATAATCAATTGTCCGGATGATTTTGGTTGTCGCAACTAAAACCTCAAGCCTGTGATTCGAGGGAGTCCTATGAAAACTAAAATTAATCTCAAAGGGGTGTAATGGTTATCGGATGGTTTACTACGTCTGAAATCATTAATTAATTGTTCCAATTAGCTTTGCAGGGTCAATGTAGTAGTTCTCTATATGTATAGAGCTGGATTTTGATTGATCGCCCTTGCGAGCTTAATTTTCATGTTCTCCATTTCAGGGTTTCTTACTGGTTTACTCTGGGGTATGTATTTATCTTTTATTGGATTTCTCTACTTGTTTGTTTCTGATCCTCGTCCCATGACGGTGAGCATTCTAAGACATTTTGACTAAATTTGCTTTCTTTCTGGCGAAATCATTTTGTTGCCTATTTATTTTTCATAAAGACCTTTCCCTACATTGATTCACTTGTGATCTTTCAAGATTGAACGCCACCCTTCTCTTGCCGACCTTCATGAACCTGATGCCGTAGAATTCAAACTGGAACAAGCTTGTGAGGCTAGTAATGGGGAAGGCAATGCACTAGGAATTGGCGAAGGTATCATTTATCGGGTGAGTCATCACGTTCCTTCTTGTCTTGTCAGCATTGTCATTGTATTGCTACCTCTGCTTCTTTATTGGCTTTTTCTAGAATTGGATTACTTTTACATCCAGATGTTTAGGGATGGATGAATGAACTTAAAGGCAGGTATTCTCCTGCAACATACCATGTCAACAATGCTCAGTCTGTACTCGTTAGATTAGAAGTTAGTTTTTGGAGTTTTTTCTTCCAACGTTTTCTTACGGAGAATTGCATGTGTTTAGGGTTCCACACTACGGATATCGAGACCAGCAAAAGCTGTTCTAAAGCATGCTTTTCACGAAGATCCCACACTCACACAGCCTCAGCCAACTATGGTCTCTCAAACGATCTATAGTCTAGAAGGTGCTCATGTGAGTTTCTGCTTCCACTCTTACAGTTACCTTCCTTTAATAGTGAAATGTTTTCTTTCCTTTTTTGTGTACATCGATGTTTACGATATCATCGTTATTTTCGTTTTTTTTTTCGTTAATTAAAAAAAACTTGATTGGTTGCTGCATTTTTTAATTTTTTCCTATCAACAAGCAAGTGTTGTTTCTCTTTTCTGAGGCTGTACTAAAAAAGAAAATAGTAAAAAGATTTACAGTTAATGTTTCTGCAATTTATAACCATCCAGCGAAGCATTTGCATGGAATTTCATTATCACATTTCAGGTATCTCTCCGCCCGAAGCGTTTGGCGAAGCGACGTTGGTGGAGTAGAAAGTACCCTATCCATATAAGATTCGCACGGAAGCCAGGAGATGTTGATTTGTCAAAACCGCTTTCGAGGTGTGTTCTCAACAACTGTTCACCTTTTCCTCAAGAAATTCAATTCAGTTTTCCTTCTTGGCTAGTATTAAGTCTACCTTTTCTTCCAGTCTCGATTTTCCTACAGCTATTTTACAGATCCGTCTCCATGCACCCTGTGGAATCAGCCCCAGACAGGTTACCGTTAATATCTGAGGGCGCTTCATCAGTAGATGAAGGATACACAGCCGAAACTGACACGAGCGAGAGCGAAAGCGAGCAACGAACTTCTCTTTTTGGACGTGCGAACTCTCTGAGTGAAATGCCAGACTTCTTGAGCATGTCAGACGGAACTCCACGTCCCTGCAAGGGGCGATCGATATACCTATTTGTACGGGCAGCTCGAGAGAAAGAGCGGTGGTTTCATTTGTGAGTATTTGTTGAAATGTTTGAAAGAATGAAAATGGTGTGGACTTCTTCTGGATTGGTTGTTAAGACTTCGAGAGGCCTGCGCACAGTCCCATGATTTCACGAGACCACTGGCGAAACGAAGCACTAGTGAGCTATACTTCACAAATAACGTAGGTTTAAGTTCCTCTGCTTTCATAGTAAATTTTACTCTCTCTGTTTTGGGAACTTTACTTTTTCCTTTCGCTACGGAAAATAATTTTTTTCCTCTCTTTATTTGGGAAAACAAAGGTGAGACAGCTGTTACGAGATGAATTCTGGTCCTTCATTCAATTTCTACGGAGTCTTATACTCGTCCATCTCTATGTTCCACCTAGTTTTAGTATGATGATGCGTTCGTTCCATGATTTTTCTTCACTATTCACAAGTTAAAGTGTGAGGAAAGATTGTCAAAAGGGAAGGGGGTCGCCTGATGGCGGACTCGGAGGGTCTGTGTTATTGCAACAGGGGAAGGGGCTTCTAATCCGAGGGGATCATTAGGCAAGAGGAAATTGAGCCAATAGTCGGTCAAAGAACTTGATTAGCCTTATTGCAAAATTAAGCTTGAAAATTTAACAATTTTTATGAGGAGAGGCTAGAAATCTGTATGCAGAGGGGATGGGGAGGTCCCACCATACCTAGTGGTAGTGATTGAGAAGGGGAGAGAGAGAAAGAGAGAGAGAGGTACTCGTGGGGTTCGCATGTTCATAACCAACACCTTCAAACTTGAGTATTCATATCATTGTCGATCATGCTATGAAATGGCCTGAAATTGTTGCTTTGGTCCAGTGTATTTCTTTCAATAAGATGAATTTCTGCTTGTTCAGGGCAATTCTTCTTCTTCACCTAAATCGCCATCTAGTCCAGTTTTTGAGGACGCTGTATATAAAAGGATACATAGGCAGTTTACTGAGTAAGTTTTTCATCCTGTCTTTCTTTTTCGGTATTTGATAAGAATTCCGTTGAAGATATTTATTTGTCTAGTAAATACATATGTAAAGGAATCTCAAATTATCGAGGCCAGCAGTGCGCGCTACATCACCATATACAATGTCGGGTTTTGGTTTGCTCTACGTCCGCACATTTCACCTACATCACCGCTCTCATTTACAGGAGTTTCCCATACACATCTAGGGTAGATTCATTAACTGGGTTAACGTATTGCGCAAAAGTGAGGAATTCTTCCCAACTGGTTGCAGATTTTTGTATTGTTCCAACTTTTTGACCAGCACAATGTCAGTAAACTGAAAAATCATGTTGAAAAACATTTGCTTACCATGCAGTGCTGTTGAACACGTGCTTTTTGTTGTGCTGCTGATGTTGATAGGTGTCATTTTCAGACAGATATCATTAATTCGTGGTTGTGGTGTCTCACCGCCTGAGCGCGGTTCTACAGTATCCATAGATCTTGGTACTGTGAAATGGAAGCCGGGTATTCCAGAAGAGAACTCGGATTTGGTCGAGTCTATCAACTCTCTGGGAACTAGGTAAATAATGGACTGAGTTTTTCATTGAGCGTACGTGATTTGTTTATATTTTAGGATATTTTTTGATTTTTGTCGCGATGAATTCTGGGCCAATCAGGTGAAGCAGAAGATTCAGAGCAAACTAGCGACAATTCATGTGAGTAGTTTGATGACGTCACTCTTTTATTAGTATGTTTCTGTACTTTTTTTAGTTGCCATATTTCATCGAGAAGCTGGAGTTGTCATCACTGAGTCTGGGAACGACAGCACCACGTATTGTTGGCGTTTATGCCCCGAAACTCAACGAGTGGGGAATATGGGTTGATTTGGAGGTGAGCCTGTTCGGATTTGTGTTTTATTCTCGTTCATATGATTGCAGTAGTTAGTGAGAAGTCTCGTAGTATTTTTTTCATACATTTTTCTTCTTTTCTTGGTTTTTCTTTGTTCCTTGTCAAAGTTTATGGGACTGGTAAGGTCTGTCTCAACAGCGGCGTCAATTGAGTATTGGTGCTGAAGCTTACATTATGTACACTAAACGACAGGCATCTTAGATGTTATTTGTTACGTTACCGAGTACATACCTACTTCACGCTTCAACACGTCTTTTCCTCTAATTTACCCCAGATTATAGTCCTCGAAACACATTGTAGTTGAATAACCACTTCGTTATCATAGTCTTCTTCTGATTTCTTCCTTTTCCATTTTTCCATTTACTTTCACATTTTTTCCATTTTCAATTTTTTTTGTCGAATTTTAAAACCAATATGCATTTAGATGAAGTATGGAGGTGGAATTCGTCTGGTTCTGCAAACTAGTGTGAACCTGTTGAAACTTCAGAGTGGAGCGACGAAGGTATGCCCAATTGATGGCCTTAAGTTTTTTTTATAGCATTCCCTTATTTAGGTTGAAACTGAGCGGAAGTTGTCTCGGATTACGGACGCCATGGCATCAAATTTTTCGCGTTATTCGGATGAAGAGTTGCCAGAAAGTCCGGAGAGCAGTCCTGATGAAGATTTCGGGGCTAAAAATAATCTAGAGGGGTATGTGTTGAACAAGTTCAGATACATGGATCTATTGTCGCATTTGGTCAATGTTATATGTACACTGTAAACATTTCAACAGATTTCTGTTTACCTTATCCCCCTTCCTCTTTTTTTGTTTGCTTACGATCCTACTTTTTAGAACAACGACTAGGGAGAGGACTGGAAAGAAAATCATATCCATGGTGGAACGTGCAGCGCAGAGCAGCTTCTTCCAGAAGGCAGCTAAACTACCAAAGGTCGCTAAAGTAAGTTTTAGCAAGAGATAAACTTGTTTGTTACAGGGGTGTTGATTGTGCCGCTATTCTTTGTATTGATTACTTTTCACTATTGTGTCTTTCAGTTGATTGAGGACGTCTCGTCCACGCCTTTGATCCTGAATGTCGAAGTAGAAATGCTCGAAGGACCAATCACTGTCAATATACCACCACCACCATCGGATAGGCTTTGGTAAGATCCCAATTGTGTTGATAGCTTTCGGTTCGAATATGTTTTTATGATTTTCCGGTAATGGATAGAAATTTTCGCATTCTTCTTTTTAAATTACCATTCCTTCTTCAAGTCATTTCATTTCCTCAGGTATGCCTTCCGCCGACCGCCATTAGCTTCAATTCGAGCAGTTCCACAAGTTGGTGACAGATCAGTTGATATGTCAACCGTATCCGACTGGATCGAGTCGAAGCTCCGACTTCTTATAGAAAAGAATTTGGTGTGCCCGAACATGGATGACGTAGTTCTCCCTGTTATGTCCGGAAATGATCTTCTCCGTAAAGGTGCGTATAATCAGTGAGTGATGTTCAATGGTCAAATGTACTTGTTCTTGTATTCCATTTGTTGTTGTTGTCACAGTTCATTCACTTTTGTTCCTTTCTTTAATGTATTACCTTCCTATTTTCTATATTTTCTGTACAGCACGATTCCTTGAATCCTCAGAGATATGAGCATCCCGGCTTTGCTTCGGTTTTCGACGTCTAGTCTTTTTCATTCTTTAATTAAGCTCATATGTACAAATTTGTAACTTTGTTTAAGCACTTGTTACCGGTCTCTATTCGTCTGCTTTCGCTTGCACGGTTCTTATCATATTTGAAGGTTTCGTTTTATATTTCCATTTATCTCTAGAAGAAAGCATGGGCAGGATGGCAATGATATATAGCTGAATGTTTCTCAGCTATTATCTATGATAGTGGTACTTCAATTCCATTTACATTCCAATGTTGTTAATGAAGTTGGCTTTATTTATTGTTGAGATCACCTACACAAGCTAGGATTTTCTGCATAGCTATACCTGGGCAACGGTGCCCCCCCCCCCCCTCCCCTCAGACATCGGCTACTTACTTTTTTGAGTTTACTCCAGTAACCTGCGCTGGGATTTTTGTATCCTGTCAGAATTGAACTGACATCCTAGGACAATTGGAGGTGACTTAGGAGCTATCTGGGAAGACAACTTCCTCAGAGATCCCTTCAAGTACGGAGTAGCTCATTTTCCGTATTTTTGTATTAACAGAACAGGTTAGAACATGACATGAAGGAGGTTGGGGTCACGAAAGACGATGCCCGGGATCGTGCTTTCTGGCGCACGAGAACCAACACAGCGGACTCCGCGATTGCGCGGGATCCCTCCTATATAAAGACTGGTAACATCCCTCCTATATAAAGACTGGTCTCGCTTGGTTGACATAGCTAGCTACCTGCGACCAATTTACCGTGGAACAGAGAATAATTGCAATTTCTTGTATGTTACTGGTGGTGATTGGTGGTAAAGTGACAAGGGTTAGACTGAGCATGTAAGGCCCATAGTATACTACACAGTGACACCGTCGCGGTGAAGAAAATGAATGGAAATGATGAGAACAAAATGTCACAAGTTCTCACATCTTACCACAGCTTACGTGGAATAGCGTGTTGCCATAGGAGCAATTGTGCGAAAACTTCTGTTTATGAATGGTCGCGGCGACAGCGTCGCTGTGTACTATGCCGTTGAGGAGAACGGTGAGGTACGGTTAGGCAAAATGAGAGGAGTGAACACAGGAGGGGTTGTGAGGCTGAACAAAGGACAAAATGCACATCATTTATCTGCTGCTGGGTGCCATCGTTAGACAGTTACCAGTTGGAATGCGATACAGCTATTACTTAACGGAGAACTCGTCGGTAGTGCTTCATCGCTGACTGGCGCAGGCGCACTCCTTCAGCAACAGTGCACCCGATTCCCTATTTCTGGATGCCGGCGCACCCTTATCACAGTGGTGGACCCGTCTCCCACTTTTGGGCGCCGGCGCACCCTCATCACAGCGGTGGACCTGCCCCCCACTTTTGGGCGCCGGCGTGCCCTTCTCCATCAACGGATCATTTGCCCATCATCCGACCTTATGGTCGATCTCATCCCTACCCCACCCTACCACACCACACCCGTTCCTAGCCTTTTATATGATCTCACAATCACGATCACTGACCAATAGTAGAATTTCGTAACGATCTGACACATACATTCTTACATACTTTCATGCTTACACACGTACATACTGACAAACATGTAAACAGACTAAGCTCGTTATTATATAGAATGAATATAAATGATAACCCAGCTTGTTTCAAGACTTCGAAAGGCACTTAGTAGCATTTCTATTTTGTTAGGTTGGTGTATGAGTTTCGCGGCTTTTTTCGCAACTCTCATAACTGAAGCTTTTGAAATGTCTTCTTTCCATGAGAACTCTCCTCTCTTTATTCGGTTGGTGTTTTCTTAACATTCATCTTTCATTTAAAAAAATTCCTTTTTCTTCAGTCAGTTTAGGTGTGCGCCAGAAATCATGTAAACTTTTGACATGGTCTGGTGGTCTACCACTTTCTTCGAGAACTGCAGCACAGTCATTCAGCGGAGTTTAGGCGATAGAACAATCCGAAAGATGGTTAAAGAAAATCAAAATCCTGGACACAAACTATACAGATGA
Source organism: Ancylostoma duodenale (assembly GCA_000816745.1). Lineage (NCBI taxonomy): Eukaryota > Metazoa > Nematoda > Chromadorea > Rhabditida > Ancylostomatidae > Ancylostoma > Ancylostoma duodenale. The sequence continues at coordinate 12,293 of KN728851.1, forward strand.
AGATGGAAGGGATCGATTACAAAGCTTCTTTGATCAAGAACTTTTGGAAGAAGTGGAGGAGGAGGAGATTCGAGTGGTAAGATGGTTCAGGTACGGTTTGCTCGTTTCGCTGCAGCAAATCGGTGGAAGTTCGGTCTATCCGGCTTTGTTGTTGTCCGAGAATTCATGGAGAATCCATCCAGCCAATCCTGCTTCAGAGCGAGAGCATCTGTGAAATTTTGTCTTAACCCAGAAAATCCCGCGCGAGCGGGCC
>KN728852.1:0-12900 GCA_000816745.1 Ancylostoma duodenale
ACTAAAGAACTATGGCTAGTCGAGGCAATTATAGTTTTTAGGTCAACTATACACGTATCGGAGGTGATGTCAGCTCCTGCTCACGAAAGTCAACTGCTGGCGCTTCATCGACACGGCTCCGCTATGGGTGGGCTACCGATGTGGTTCTGGTTCTTCCTTAGTAAGTTTTACCTTGTATGGGATTTGTTCGAGGACTGCGAGTGGGTTTTGCTGCAATTAGAGCGGAGTTGCACGTGGATTACTATAATCTCTTTCGCCGGCGAATATAGTTGAAAAACGCAGAGAAGAAGAATGTGAGAAAGTGCGCAGAAATTGAAGAGGGTGGAGAGAAAAAGAGGTAATATGCGCGAGTATAGTCCGTTTCAAAGACGACGATAGTTGAGTAGTTGTGCCTGTGATCTGCATTGCTCGGCTGCCTCTCCGAATATAGCACTATTTCTCACGTTCTCTGTTTCTCTAATATCTTCACAACTACGCACCTCGGTGGAACAGACTATACTCCTTCACTAATGTGGCTTGTGAAACAGATCATACAATAGCTTGTTCGGCGTCTGAACGGGTAATTTTGAGTAACCATAAGTGAGGTGAAGGTGGATGTTTTACCTTCTCTGGGTTAAATTTGGATATACAATGGGTTGTATTGTCAAACTGATATTGTCGCCTTCTTTTAGTGTTTTGCTGCTACATTCTCACAAACATAGTCGTCTTGCGTCAACGTTGCGAAGTAAATATAAGATTTTACAGTCATCCTGTTGATCGCCTTCCATGCTTTCCTGGCGAAACTTCTTTGGTCGGAATGGCGTAAAGGCGACATGACGCCGTACAATCCTTACTTGAGGAGTAGGTATAGCTCGAATCGCTCTCACTGATGTTGCATCCGCCGAAGCCGACCATGTCGCAGTTCAGTCTGGCTCCGCAGGAGAATCACTGCCTCTGGAACATTCCATTGAGAGTTAAGAACGGCGACATGGACATACCTGTCGGTGTAAAGTTATCTGTATTGCGTGTGCTTTCATCTGTTTGTCGGTTTCTGATGTTATTCTTAAATGGTGTGATTATATCTTTATCCGTTATTGGACGACCCTTTTTCTGTGCATGGCTTTTAAAAGCACTTGTGATTTAATTGTAATCTCAACGTCTGCGTCAAGTAATTGAGCAAATCTTGTTATTTCTCTACGAGTATGTACTTAAAAGCTTATGTTTGTACTGAGTATGCCTTGCATTGGTTCGCTTCTCCACAACTTATACGATATTGCCAACAAAACACTTGTAGTCGTTTTGCTTTTACGGTTATGCCTTCTAATTGTGCAAATAATGTGTGAGTAAATAAATATATACTATTAGCTTTCTGTGTTTTTTTTTCGTTGAACAGTAAGCGGCTTCTCCTTCGGTATTTCTGGCTTGACTTATAGGAATATTCTTTTTTGAAGTTCGCATGTACAGTCTCTCTCGCAGTGATTGGCGAACCAAACTTGTTTCGGGACCTAAGCGAAGTATGCGGTAAAGTGAGAGTGTGGAATAGGTTTTGCCGCGCTCACCATCCGCTAATTGCTTTGAGATAGACTGTATATTCGTGCACAAGGACTAATAATATCAAAATTTTTAGTAGGAGTTCAAATTCGGCTAAGATTGTCTAGTTTCATCTAACATCTCGCACCGTTTTATAAGTGTCTTCCACCGTACTGCCTGTAATATTACCAGCCTGCTGACATGGTAAGCTTTTTAACTGTTTATCACCCATTTGCACGAATAATTTCGAGAATTTAGTCCTTCGCTGGATTCCTGGATATAGCCCGAAAGGACGTGGACATCCCAGCCAATGCACCAAAAGATCTCCTTGCTGCACTTCACACTGAATTTATAACGAACTATGAGAAGAATAAGGATTCCTATGTAAGTTTAGTATCAGAGTTTCAATTTTGCCATGCACTGATCGGCATTAATATAAGAGTTTGTGGGGCGTTGTACCAGGATCTGCGCAGAACAGAGCTCTGTGATTGGTTGGTTGCATGAATTGACCAAGCTCACAATTGTCCGATGTGGTCAGCGCCACCCTTTTCACATACACGCTGTGCATCCATCATTGGCACTAAGTTTTATGAACATAAGAGCTGCGACGTGAACGAAATAGAAAGTTCGTTAAGTGAGCTACAGTTATTTCAGTGATCGAAGTAAACATTGCCTATTAATGTGCTAATCCAGCTTTTTAATCCAATTAATTGCACTGGCTATAACTATGGCCTCATATACTGCAAATTTCGCAATTATAAGGTCATTCAGGTAACGTGCAGGCCTGCAATTTTTTGTTAATTGCTGTTAGCGAATAACATACTGTTCTTGTGAACACGTTGTGACGAATTAGGGTTCTTCAGATGGAGATTTAAGATGTCTTACGAGCGCTTGTTGAGAATTAACTATCTTAAGGAATACATCATGGCTGAACCGTTACGACTGAGTGGAATTTACTGGTGTGTCAGCGCTGTCTCCATATTGAAGAAGGTTTGTTCTAATTTGTTTTCAACTGCTTAATCTTGCTTCTCCCAACTTCTAACTCAGGACGAGAGGGTGCATTTGTGTTGTCCGCTCCTCTTCCAAATCTATTTTTGGAGGTATTTTCTCAATGGTGCAACCTGTTAGGGCTTTTTGACTGTCTCAGCTTACGTTTTCATCAAATACTATGCAGTGCACAACACGCCCATCAAAGGGTATTTTCGCTTATCACTGCTTAGAGCTTGAGTGTCCTGGATTTTCCAGATAATTCTCTGATTCTGTGCACAGTTACCAGCTCTTGGTTTCACGTCCACCCCTTCTGTTTTCAGTTAAAGTACAGGAACATTATTGCATTTTTGTGGTGTTATCCCAGTGATATATTTTGCTGTGAAATTCCACTTTTTGCACTCTGTGATAGCTCATCCATCTATAATACGGTTCTTCTGTCCACTCCGTCTCTATTCTATTGTTTCTGGTTGTTGAACCTGGTATCTACGCTAGTATTTAATCATTTGCTGCCAGACGCCTCTGTTTCGCTTGTGCACTTTGGATCTCTACCTATCTCTATCAATAAACAAACAGCATAGTCAGAGCCTCAGCATGCTGCCATTGGCTTTGATCAAGTCAATAACCGCAATAATTTACTAAATTGCTTTTGAATTTTACTGCAATTTTGTGTAGTCCGTTTCGAAAACGACAATTGTTGAGGATTTGTTCCTGTGATCTACATTTCTTGCCTGAATTTCCTAAAGCGGCTCTCTATCTCGTATTCTCTCTTTCTCTAATATCTTTACAACTTTTATATGTATATTCCTCCTTGAGACACGCTGTAGCCCTAGATATCAATTTCCAGCTCTATCTATAACATTTTCGCCACTGATTAGTTCTTCAGCGCTAGTTTTGGTCCGATGCTGGAGCTTACCGCTCAATTGTTCCCCATACTTACATGTTCATTAGTTTTCGTCGCACCTCACGTTGCTCCCTCCATATCTTTCTGAAAATCTTAAGATCTTGCGACCAATTTTTTCTTTGGCCTTCCTACACTCTCTTCAAGTTTGTCGCCTCCCCCACTGTTCTGAATTTTTTTGCGTTCTCACTACATATTCCTTGAATATGTACCTCAGCATCTTTTTATAGCCCGATGCGCTGAGTCGAGACGCAATCGTTGAATACATCCGAGAGTGTCAACGAGGTGACGGAGGTTTTGCGCCAGCGACTCACCATGACAGCCATCTTCTTCACACGTTGAGTGCTGTTCAGGTAGAGCGCTCGTTTGGCTTAGGAATGAAAAAGTTTATAAGTGTTTCCTTAGATCCTGATCATGTTCGAAGCTCTGGATAGCTTTGACTTGGATTCGATTGCTTCCTACGTTCGGGGACTGCAGAACGAGGACGGCAGTTTTGGCGGTGATGTGTCGAGTTCGTTTTTTCTATTTTGAAGTAGAGACGGCACCATGAAGATTGCCCTTATTTTCTAGATGAAGTAGACACAAGGTTTTCGTTCTGTGCTGTCGCTACTCTCTACCTCATCAATAGGCTACACGTAATCGATGTTGAAAAGGCCGTTAAGTATGTGTTGAGTTGCTACAATTTCGATGGTGGTTTTGGGACGCGGCCTGGTTCAGAAAGCCATGCTGGACAAGTGAGATTTTCATCATCATTATTCCCTGTGTTGTTGGAATGATTCGTAAAGTTGCATTCGAGAAACTTCTCCAGATAATCGTCAAAAAGTGAGTGAAAACTAGTTGATTATGTACTTAGAAGGATTCTAAAATTTTATTTTGAAGAGTTGAATTCTAAAAGCATGCGAACACGGGTCAATATAGATTTCCTGTAAGCTCACCCAGAAAGTTGTTCTAACCGTAATTATTTTCGAATTAGGGGTGATCTTCCCGATTGGTGGAGATTATGTCACGATATCTGAATGTCCATCTCTACTAGTGGGAAAGCAGAATGTAGGTCAGTGTGGTGTTGTTTAGGTGTACTGCTGCCTAGGAACGCTTTGCATTACGAGACGGCTTGAGTCAATTGACAGAGATCGAACAGCGGAGTGGTTAGCTCAGCGGCAGTGTGCTAGTGGAGGTCTGAATGGTATGTTGATTCAATTCTTATGGTCGTTTAAGCTAATGTATGTATGCCATACTTTAATATATATTATGACTACGCAGGGGCATATATTCATGACCTACACGGGAACTATTCAAACTTGCATATTTTTCAAATCTAAGACACCTTATTGACTTCACCACATTTGCACATTTGAAAGAGGTGTGTACCTGTGTACAGTCTGGTAACCCAGAGGTGGCACCTGGTAAGACATTGACAGGAGTTGTGACCTCATCACGATTTCGGCCAACTGACCTAATTTTTGCATTTTTTCATATGTATGAGGTGTGATTCCTTCCATTTTGCTAACAGACCATACTCGCAAAAGGCGCGTGCACTACGATTGGCTAGTTGAATGAGTTGGCCTATAGTAGAGCTCGGCTGCACCTTCTTTTCAAGGACAATGCCACGTACTCCTTTGAACCCCCCCCCCCCCCCAATCTACTGCACTTCTATTCAGCATAAATGATCTGTGAAGGTGGCGGCATTCAGCATGTTACCCAGTATGTCGCTAACGTTTTAGGTCGTCCAGAAAAGTTACCCGACGTTTGTTACTCTTGGTGGGTGCTTGCATCATTAGCAATGTTGAGACGGTTACATTGGGTGGACAAGGTAAGTGCTTGTCGTAGCAAGTCGTTTTCCTTCTGAATTTTCGTCAGTCTTCCTGAAAAAAGTCTGATTTTCAGGAAGCGATGATCAAATTCATCTACGCATGCCAGGACGATGAAACGGGAGGGTTTTCAGATCGACCGGGAGACTGCGTTAGTTATCATTCTTTTTGCCAGCTTATTATTCTGTTTTATCGTCTTTCATTAAGGCGGACCCATTCCACACTTTGTTTGGAGTAGCTGGTTTGTCACTGCTTGGCACCGAGAACTTAAGCCCAGTGGATGCCGTGTTCTGTATGCCTAAGAGCACTCTCAAGGAAAAGTCTCTTTGCTGATTCTCTCATGTTGTTATTACTTTCCTTGTAATGATGTCACTTTTAAATTATCCTTCTACGGTGAAAACTTGTAAATGTGTGATAAATTTTTTTCTGATGATTATTGTCCACATGTCGTAAATATCTATGCAGCACACTTGAAGAAATGTTCCGAGTTTTCAATTTTCTACTTTTTTAACCCGTTTTGGGTTCAAGAAAATGTGTAGACCTCGATTGAGTACGACCTATGGGGAGTGGATCACTTGGAACATGAAGTTAACGTAACGCATTGCTAGCATTCTTCACTCGCATTTCTGTTACAGTATTAGGTATCTGTGATTTATATTATTTCTTGACCCTCTGTCGGCTGAGCTATACCGGGCTATCCCAACATGGAGGCAAGGAGTCCATGAACCGGAAACTTTCTGTACTTAATTCCTCGAAGAAAAAAAAAACTGGGTGATCTCCACCCAGGATGCCCTTATCCTGTAACTAGCGGTGGTGGAGATCGCGGGGGACGTCGTGCAGTGAACCCCAAACACTGCGTCGCAGAAACTAGCCACTGCGCTTAACTTCGGATCTCCTCCGGGCTAGAACCGTCAAGTGTCAGATGATTGGTCTGACCCTCTACCGGCTGAGCCATCCTGTCATGTTTTTCTTCTCTTTTGGCAGATCGGAACAACACTGCGATAGTTGGAACAAGAGCAAAAATCCCGCGTCTAGCGGGATTGAAACTCGAAACGATTGGTCGGTAGCCGACAACTACACCACTGCGCTACACTGACACGGCATGCCGACTGCTCAGCTAGTAATAGGAACACCCGACTGTCACAGCAACCACCTGTCGCGTAGGGGTGCCATCGGTAAGCTGCAGAGTAATGCAATCTCTATTGACGGTTCCTATTGAAATTGAATTGAAAGTTCATCAGAATTTCGCAAAAGATATACGAAGCAAAGCTTATGTGAGGGCACCCAAAACATCGCTTGTCATCAGCGGGTTTAGGAACGGCAGCCTGGATGGACTAGCCTTTGTTATGGAAACCTTTGTACTGAAAATGTCGTGGACATGTATCATCTCAAGCAACTAATATACTAATCAAATTATCGAACTTCCAAATATTATTGAGAACTGTTGTTTTTATGGCAAACTTTGGGTATTATAGTTACACCTCTTTATAACAACGTCCCCAACGTCGGTCTGAGAATGGCGAATTTCGATGATTAACAAGGTCAAGAATTTGTGCTAATTCTCCTTCATAATATTCATGTCGTATTTCCCCTCTATTATTTTTAATGGCGTAGAAGGTGGTGTCTTGTAGCATACATATGAAACTATCCGTTATCTAACATGGCACTCTGTTGAAAGTTAACGTTTTCTAACAGATAAGTGTTTCATAACCCGTTCGATGTCGAGCACTTACCAGTTATCCGGTCATTTTTGGCCTATCCGCTATAGTGCGTTCCACCGCTGACAGTAGTTGGGAAGACAGCAGAGAGGAAAAGAACGCGGGAAAGTGCGCAGCACTTGGAGAGGAATGAGAGAAAAGCAGCCTGTTCGCACGGTCGCTCAACTATTGTCACGTTTGAAACAGACTATATTCGCACCGTTATCCGGGTTGTGGAAAATCTCGAATCCGCTCATCCCTGGCGCACACATCTGTTTGCGGAGGATTCTCCATGAAGACTGTCAACCCGTCATGTGCACTATGACTGAAATTACGCGCCGCGAATAGCCTCGACACTAGAAGTGCATGCTCAGACAATGGAATGAGCAGCAGTATGATAAATCCTTCACTTAATCACCAGATATGATAGTCTCATGAATCTTAACGCAGTCATGAAATGTCTAGAAGTGAACTTTACCGAAAAATGACTTCCACGGATCTCAGACAGTATCTTTTTACTGTTTAGCCAACCCGATTTCCATGTGGAAAAAAACTTTTGTCGCTAACAACCTCGTTGGCTTAGCAGTAGAAGACGGGAAAATCTCGTATTGTCGTCGAGCCAGGTTTGAAGAAGAGGGAAATTAGGCGATACATTATGAGATACAGGCTTGTGAGTAATACTGTGCAATCAGTTTCATTTCATCAATTGTGCGTGCACTTTATTGAAATTTTAAGTAACGCCTCTGTAAAGTCCTTATGCGCAATCGGCGGAAAATTTTCGAGCGCTCCCGGCATGCGGCGCGTGCGCGGTGCGGCCCTCTTGCGGCAGCGGTCCCCTTCGTTCGTCAGATTTTTAGCCCATATGAGTGTTTTTCTTCCATTTTTTTCATCAGTTGAAGTTAATTTGAAGGTGTGAGGCCTGTGGCTGACCGATATCGACCGGACGGCCCCAGAAGAGGGCCGCGCACGCGCCGCATGCTTGGCGTGCTCGAAAATTTTCCGCCGATTGCGCGTAAGGACTATAACTTGTTTATATTTTCTGTAGATTCAGTAATAACTTCTTCCTCTTTGGAAACACCAAGAAAAAACAACACAGTGAACTTTAAAATTAAAATAGCACAATTTTCCTTTTGAGCACAATTCTCCTGCTAAACAACGTCGCTGGAACTACGTCAAGGTTTTCTTAGCACATAAAGTTCTTGCTTATGTACGTTGACTTCTTCATAGTCTTCTCTTCGAGGCCATTGTGGGTACGGACTGTCGCCCCGATACATCGCCACCCATTCGTAACCTCAACAGTTCGTTTTCAAACGAAGCAAGTATTAGATGTACACATAACTCCATAGCCGTACCTGCCATGATCATCGCAAGTCGTATACGTCCGTAGACCCGGTGTAGGTTGTATAGTATAGAATCTCTACCCCGAGGGAAACCAACGAAGAAGAGACCTAAGACGAGATCAGTGTAGAGACATTCAAGACAATTAGGCTTTCTTTCATTCGTGATTCTTAACTAACATGAAAATGAATAAAGAGAGAAATGTATGAACGCCTTGGTGACTTTTTACAATTCTCAAAGGTACGGCGATATTTGTTGGTTTTAATCAGGATTCTAGATTTCTGTTATAGATAACATTTAACGGTGCCGTCCCTGGCAGAGATAGACATGTACGTACATAGGTGGACGCATAAAAATAGACATGAATACAAAGTGTTTTTCTGGTCAAGTTCGCCAGAATATTTCATCACCGTGATTCAGCGGCACTCTGAGGCGAGGGATTTTCAAACATTCACTTTTGATTGTTTGAAAAGGTTGAGGCCGCTGCAGCCCACTATAATACGTCACAGTGTGGCAGGTAGCAAGATGTGCAAGGATTATGATAGAACTGATACTATGATAGGGAATGGTTGACACATAAAAATATATGTAATCGCAGGCCGTTTTCGTTGGTTAATTTGGTAGGAGCATTCTCATCATATTAGGTCGTCAAATATGAAATGTCTGATTTTATGAACGATCAGTTTGACAGTGGCTATCTTCGAAGCTTTACTAGATCACTTCTCATCTTTCTTTTCATTATTTTTATTATTCTTATTATGAAGGTAAATTCTCCTTCTTTCAAAATCACCTCCTTGGTTTTTTATCAGCGTTTAAAATTTCGTTTGGAAGCCTTTTTTGGGAAACTACTCAAAACCAGAAATCCTATCATTTCGAAACATAGGTTCCATTCTCCAGCCACTGGAGCACAGAAAGCTGGAAACATCAGCATAGTGTTAAGGGACATTTGGCTAGTGAATGCACTAAACATAATTTCTTTGGGAAGCTCCGCTCAGGTGACATGAAGCTGCAAAGTGGGTTTTGTGGTGAACCTGGGTATCGATGGGCTGGAAGCTGTAGCGGAAGCGCATAGGAGTCAAACTAGACCTGCATAAGCAGCAATATGTGACCTTCATAACCTAATAATGTTTGGGTATTCAGAGCAATACGACTATTGAAAGTGGTTCCAACGTGATGTTGGAAACGTCCTTCGATACTCTATTGCCGCTTGCTTTCCACACAAACTTCCACTTTTCTGACCCCCACCTCACCCCTATCGGAGCTCTGTCTCCGCGGTGTACGTTGTAAGATTGCACGAGATACGGACACGAGAGGTTGCATGAGCAGCAGAAGTTAATTCTCTGCGAAATTACATACGTTAGCTCCCTGTTTGCCCTGCAGTCTTCTCTTTTTTTTAGGTATTATTAGTTTAAAAAAAGAGCTTATTCTTCGCATAATTTGAAAATTAGCAACCACCTCCTTTTTTGAGCAGACACATAACTTTTTGAACTTCTCGCATGTCGCCGATGGGATCAACAGGGTCACCATATCTAAAGAATACAGCAACAGTTACCTTTCTAAGGAATCGTTCACAACGATACACAGTTCACCTTCCTAAACCACTGTGCTCGATTGAAGAAAAAGTAATGGCGAAGTCGAATCTCTCCGCGTTCCTGAATCATCCACGTTATAGGTACACTGTCAACATTTCGGTTGCTTTAGGATTCCCTCAAAAGACTTTCTTCCTCCAAAAATGATGGGTTGCGGCTTTTCAAACGTACTACTCATATTCATTGGGACACACTGGTCATTCAGTAGGAGTATCTAATCTTCTGCGCATTTTCACGGTCTCAGTACTATAACCAGTTGAGTAAGCGTTATTAGTTGGAGTAAGGTTTCCTTTTGATGCTTTGATAGTTCTCAACAATCTTTTATCGTAGTACTTGTCTTCTACTATTTCATAGCAACATGAACTTTTGAACTTTTGGAGGTAGCATTCGCGGATATTTTTGACTCCAGTATTCCAACATAATTTGGAAGACTCGATTATTTATCTATTTCATAACCGAGGTAGAGCGCCGCGAAGCAGCCACGACCCGTGTGCCACGTTACCTCTGGAATAATTACCTCTGGAATAACTGCACTCTGGAGAAAAAAAAACTCCCCACTACACTCTGAGAAAATCACTGTCATCTGCACGAAGCGCAGCTTCGCCGTTCGCGGATGACAGTGATTCTCTGCGACTCCGCTCCATTAATTTTTTTTCTGTGGAACGGCTGGGGGATAGAGTTGTCTCTGTCGGCTAATTGAAATGAAATAGGTTCAATTCTTAGGTGACCCTCTCCATTGATGACAGATCGTTTCCGATCTTCCTCTTTAATAAGTATTCTTGACTTTTTTCTGGAACTTTGAAGTAGTCACCCACCCGATTTTCAAAGATTTTCTGAGATATCCCAGTGCGGGCTGGAAACACTTTTCGGACCCGTTCTCTTCTGGTTTGACTTGTATCCAGAGGAGAAGAGAAGCGAAGGGGGTTATCGCTGCGTCAAAACCGCGATGGAAAATTTTTTGACCTCTTTACAGGCTGTACGAGGAGCTCAGCTGCAGCTGCTAACAGCACCGCTCGGTCTTTTCGCAACACTCCTCTAACCATATTCTTCACGTCGTCGTGGCCTTTCAGGCCTTCCACATACACTGTTTTCCCGAACTCGTAGGCAAGTACGACGTCCTGAAGAGCTTAACGAAAGAAATAGTGGCCTATATGAGCCTCTTTTGCTTTGAACGGGCTCGCTGCCTTTTTCATTGGCTTTGATGTGGTGCATGTGATGTTGCATGGAGAAAGGTGCTTCCGAAAACGTTATTAGAAGTAAAGAGATCAAGGAGTTGAGGTTTCTTGTGCCTGTTTTGTCTGGATTCTGTTCACCTGGACTCCAAACATGCTTGCAGTTCAAACATCTTAACCGCGGGCATGTAATCACAACACCCTCAAGTTTCTATTTCTGATGAATTGCGAAATACTCTTCACTGCAGCTGTGGGGAACCCTCTCCAATCCCTCCGTCTTTTTTTCTGCGAACTCCTTTCTTTGACATCGAAAATTCTATTGTACAACGAAAAAAATCGGCATTCCCTCGGCTCCCTCAGGCGATGAGTCACCCGGCGACAGACAGACGTATCTCGTAATATGTCCTAGCGCTTTATTACAGAGTAGGATCCTAGCGCTTTATTATAGAGTAGGATCCAGCTGAAGTTGGCGCGCCATTGTAAAATCTAGACGAACTAACAGACAGGCAGTAACAAAAAATCAAAAACAATTCGGTGTAAAGCATGGAGTAATCCTACAAGTATAACAATTACTCCTCAAAGAATATGACTATTGGCCCAACTGCAATAAAAATGCAGCAAAAACAAACGTTTCTGAACTACTAAAGGAGATGGCGGTGCACTAAACACAGTTGTCATATCAACATGTATAATATCAACACTCGACACATGTACGGCTGAGTTGCGCGAGCATGCTACCGGAAAGGTGCAGGTATAACGCTGCTTCATCCAGTAGTAGTCTCGTTGGCGGGGTTGCTTTGCTTCCCTGGAGCGTATTTACTTCTGATCAAAGAGAACGAAGATAAATCAGTTCGCCATATGGTATTGGAAAACGAACGAGTTCCAAAACAATCCCAAATTATTCAAAGAATTCAAAACCCTTGCATCGAAAGAATTCAATATGACGAAAAAACTCTACTAGAGACCAAGCAAGCACAAACACTGTTTAACAAACTGGCAACAGTTGTATGCTTTACGTTCTGAGCCACCTCGGGCCAATTGTTTTATTTTTGAAAACATAGCTGTAAGAAGGGTATGTCTGGTGTGCTGATAACGAACATGAAATTTGACACAGTATACGGCGCGTACGCAATCAGTGCATCTACGACTCTCAGAGGATGTCAAATGCGTGGTGCGAAAGGGATTGATCGAAAGGAACGACCACTTTATCATTCATTTTGCAGTAAATTACCATCGCTCCATTGTCTTAATCTTTTTCCGCTGCCAAATGGTAAACGTAACATAGCTCTATACTGCTTGGAGATCATGATCATAAGATTGTGTGTATAAGGGCTTATAGAACAAACAAAAATTTCCTACTCAAAGCAACTTACCCTTCCCATTGTTCAGCGAACTTGATTGGATGAATATATTTGATTCTTGTTTCTTCTGTTATTTTTACATCCGCATATTCAACAGTGTATACCTGTGACAGATGATCAGTACATGCATAAGAACGTATAGGGAACTCCAAACGGTCGCAGACAGGGACGGGACCTCGGCGCCGCTCGCTTGGGCAGAGACACGAGCGCTCTGGAGAGCAGAGAAACCAGAGCCACATGGTGAGTGCTCGTGCCTCTGCCCAAGCGAGCGGCGCCGAGGTCCCGCCCCTGTCTGCGACCGTTTGGAGTCCCCTGTAGATCAGCACATATATGTAGTATTATGTTGGACAAAAAGTTTGTGCGCCTCTTTCGTCTTGTTTTTACTGGGATTTGAAAATCGTTCGACTGCGTGTCGTAAGCCGCTTTGTAGCTCTTGTTTCACTCTTTACCAGTGTTACGACGGATTCCTTCAGTTCCCGCTACTCCTTATCTCCTATCGCATCGGATGCGACCGTCTAATTTGACGACAACGAACACC
>KN728853.1:0-12090 GCA_000816745.1 Ancylostoma duodenale
CATTCAGCGTGGTATTCCCACGTACAAATAAATAAATAAATAAATGGAGAACGGAGAGTGTTTTCTACCTTTCTTGTTACAAACTGCATAGGAATGTAAGACATAAACTTCAATTACTCGAGGATACTCAAAGAGGGCAACTTATGAAATATTCGAATCCAAGCATGTTTGAATACAGGGGCCTTCTCCAACATGCTACCATTGGTATATTGAATTTCTCGAAATTAATATTCAGCCATAACCATAGTTTGGACAAGGTTCCGCCACGCCGCTCAGTCCACAGCGCTATGAGGTTGCCCTTTCTGCCGGTCAACAAATATGACAGAAGCAGAAAACACTTCTCTCAATAGTAGAATGATTTCAATTTACTTGATTTCGCCGCTAAGACGAGCAGCGCGGACCCATTTTCCAAATACCTTCATCCCCAGTTCAACCATTCCTTTTGCGCTTGCATGGAATTGCACGTTTTTGATCTAAATACTTCTACTGTTTTTGACAGGGCAATTGTTCCAATACACAGGCAGCACTTACGCTGAGATGCACTCCATTGTCCATGTCCATGAATGAGGCTCCAGATTGCGGCACAGAGAACTTTTCAGCCTTACCATTCCAGATGCGATATTTCATTAGGCTTTTCTGAAGATCACACTAGTGAGGGTGAGACCATTTTATATTTCTTGGACAATGGCGCTCCGTTTAGTTGCTACACGAGCATACTTTTGCTGGTTATGCGATGAGACATATCCCTTTGGATAATCGTGGTCGCACAGGATCTGATTACACAGTTGTAGTCAATACTAGGTATATGATCGGAGACAGTTTATAAGCTTGCTTCAATGATCAGTCCGATGAAATTGTACCATATTTTCGGCTTAGTGATGGAATCCTTTCGATGGAAGGGTGTGTGCGTTGAGGCCCAGATCATCCTCATGGATTTTTCGACCTTGACCTCATTCATGCTACTGCAGCACGGACTCCGCCAATGTCTGCAAAACTCCCATTATTATCATTGTGTCGATCTTTACTGTAAACCCCTAGGAAAAGCTTGCTGTAGCTAACTTCAAAGAAGCTCTTGCATATTTGGATTTCTTCCAGGTAGCAATAGCCGTAGAAATAGCCTCTGAACATATACTACTATAGCTACTGTTCAGTAGGCATCAGCAGACGACAATCATCAGCAGACTTATCCAACATGAAGCTAATTTACACCAGATAAGTGCGTGCATCATGCCACGGATCTTCCTTTTTCGAGCGATCTTAGCCGATTTGCTGTGAGCGTACGTGGCTGAGCACAAGCTGGCGGACAAGCGGTTGATCGCTCACCAAAAGCAGCTATGCGGTTGCTCTGCGACGCGGGTAGATCTATGAGATGCACTCCTTAGTTTCGCGGTGCTGGATTCGATTCATACGGCTGGCATATGACTTTGAGAACGCAATCACGCGCGTGGATGTGTGCAAATGCTTATGGGTTGGTCGTGTCCTGCTCATCGGGTTCAACCGAAAGCCCTCATTCCAATGGCTTAGAAGCAAGTGAAAGGCGATTGGGGCCATCTCTAACAGCTGAGTTCCTTGTGCACGCCAAGAAAGGGTAACCCTCTGCACGTCAATGCCGGCAATACGCCGAAGCGACAGGCCGACTGACGAACACCACAAGTCGCATTACGTCAAACACGACGTCATTACATTGTAGAAACAAGGATACGGCGGGCACGGGATGCCACAGTGGGATCCGATGAGTGTGGAAATAATATGTACAAAGGACGACATCTGTACATGTGGAGCATTTAAATTTATTAATTTTCGAAACGTACCTTTCCGTCAAATTCAGGAAATTTGATGGACGTCACCACATTGCTGATGAAATTCGCTTTAGTTGTCAGAAGATTCCAGATTTTTGGCGTTATGGCGACTGTTATTCCCTCCTTTACATTGATCTTCGCATGGCTACAAGGAGCATTAATGGAGTGAAACAATCAGCCTGTGAATGCGATTAGCTTTATACGTACAGTATATGTACAACCTACCACAAAGGAAAGATTGCTAGCAAAGGTATCAACAGAATAATCATCGATAGCTGCATGGGAATCGGTATGGACCAGTGCTTTGGATAATCATAGAAAGTTTCCGTCCGCTTTTTCTATTTGCAACGAGTACAATTTGTATACGGCGCGCAGTACTCGTGCAAATTGCAAGTTATGCGCCTGAATGTCTTCGGATATGTATTTTCCAAGTAACTTCAAAGGCAGAACCCACGGGAATTTTCGTGTCAGAGATTTTGATCGTTTTGGATACTTAGAGGTGGTCGCAACGACTCTAGGAAAGTTGCACCGCCGTAGCTATCAGCGTTCATAAGATATTAAGAGATTAGGTTTGTTCGAGCATTCCAACAGGATGAGTTGAAGTTCAAAATGACCGGGCATTCTCGTTTACAATCACTCTCTTTCTTTATGATAGCACTTTTTTCATTCCCACCTCCTTCCATTTTAAGCCCGGGCAACTCGTCCATTTTGTGCAAACAGGCTAAACTCTTAGCAATGAAAACAGCCTTTTTCGAGAACAAAGTTGAATACAGCATACCTTTTCACTATAATGCAAAACCTAGGAATATAGAAACACATGTGGTAACAAAATATTCGTGGGTGCTGCCTTTAGTGGCCCACCTGCAGTGATAAACACAGTTTCCGCATGAGAGAGACCGGACAAAAGATTGCTTGGGAATGGGAAGGAAAAGGGCGGGAAAAGCTGGGAATCAGTCACTTTAGAGACTCATATGGAAAAATAAAACAACAAAAATGTGAACTCCAAAATTAAACAAATTAGAGTAAACGTTCGAAAAGCAGACATAAAAACAATCCATCAGAAATGAATGCATACAAGGTTCTTAATCTTGCTTAGCATTTTTAGAAAAAAAATCGGAAAGCAAATCTCGAGTAAGGGCGTTCCCAATCCGGTGTTCTCAGCAGGAGGGATGCTCCGAAACAGGAATAAAAGACGACTACACTCTTTCAGAGCCTCCATTTTTATTCATCTTTGGTGAAGAAAATCAATCCATAGCAATCATTAACTAGTTATTGAAAACAGTTATCACGTTCTGACCACATGAATTCTGAGTGAAAACTTTTAATTTTCAATATGCTTGATTCTTCTGCAGCCTCAACTACTGACGTGTGCTAAGTTTGTGTTCGCTTACAAAATTATCTGGTCGCGTGCTGGGACGGTATGTCGAGGATGGGACTTATTCCTCTTCCTTCGTGCCGCATTAGCGATCTATCTTCAGAAAAGCTGGTGATCGGAAATTTCTGGCGCTACTGATGAACAATTGAGTGAAGCATGAAAATGATCTGAAAAGCGAGTCGGCGGTGTTTTCTGTATTCTTCTTGATATGCTTCTGCTTTCACCAGGTTTTAGGTGGACTTTTACTTTCGGCCTAACTAGAACTAGTCTCGACTAGAAGGTGTTTTTCAAGGGCATGAAAGTGAAAAAGTGCTCAAATTCACATTCTAAACCATCAAATGTCTCCCGACTAATTCGTCATTGTTCCAGACTCACTGCAGAGGATCTCTCGCAGACAGCGTTGAACCTAACGAAAAACGTTGAAGTTGGACATACTGGTACCTGCTACGTCTGCATATCCTGCACACATTATATGAACAGTTGTTTCGCAATTCAAGACAGCACACACAAAAATAAACTTACCGTTTACGTCCCTTTCAACTCCGACGAAATGATGGAAGACCTGCGACGATGTCTTATGCGAGGTCAACTGAATAATGGTGTTACCTTGATGAGCATATCTAATGATAACATCAAAAAACGGTTCGAAACAGACCCTACGATAAGCAATGTATATCAACTGACTGCACTGCCTGTCCGCATGGTAAAACGGGAAAGCAGGGGTGATCTATCAGATAGCATGATTGAGCAGGAACCTTGTATATTGGGGAAACCGGCCACATAGCATACATGATCAGCATACAGTTCAAAAAAAACCAACCGGCTAGTAAGCATCGTGGGAGCTTGATATCCGCGCTCGGGAAGCATAAGCACGAAGCACATAATGATAATGATTTTGATGTACAATATTGAGCCACGAAAAAGAAATATCAGCGAGAAAGGCGTTTGAGGCAGTCTGGAACTCCGCAAGGAATCCACAAATGGATAACCGTAACGAATGCTTGTCAATTACCAATGACTTTCTCCCCTTCCTATCATTATGTGAGCTGTAGATTGGCACAATACTTACTCCTTTGTCAGGATTGTCTAGATCGGTGTGGACGCAAATGTATAATGATGAACTCACAAGGTTTCTTCAACGCTGCCTACAAGAGATCCTCTGCAGTGAATTCGATTACGAAACGTTAGGCCAAAAAGAAAAATCCTGCTAAACTTGGCAAAGCCGAAGCATATTAAGAAGAATACTTAAAAATGCCTAGGATAAGAACCAGAGAACATGGAGATTATTGCGTGAGGCCTTTTTGTGTTGTAGAAACGAGAACAACACTACTGATTTGGCCGTCGTCTAGGCATTTTTTGCCGTAATGTCCGGGATCTATTGTGAGTGGTCTATTTGTCCGAAAACTCTTCAGCTGTTACCCTTTGAACATGCGAATGAATGTTTCTGGAATTTATACTCACTCTGACTAATGATGACAATAAACTATAAGTGGTCGAACTTTACGGCAAATATAAAAAGGGCAGAATTGCTCAGTTTCTGGGTCGTGCTATTACCTTACCTAGTCATACTACTTCTACTTTGAAGCCGTAATTACACAGAGCAAGCCCTGAGGCAAATGAAGCGAATAAAATAAAAATAAAATGAAGTCCTCGATATCCTGCATGTGTAGAAAACAGTGAGGAAAATTGGAAAATGTAGAAGTAATAGGGAATGAAGTCCTCAAACTTAGATATTTAAGTAGTCATTGTATATTTAAGTAGCCACTCGGGTGATTAGGCTGCCTTCTGTTGTCTGATATTAGCATACGTTTAAACAAGGTATTGAAAATTCATTTAGATGTTTGAACCGCATTTAGGTGTTAAAACTGCATTTAAATGCACCAATGTAAACTGCGGTTGCACTGTAACAGTCCGATCCAATGTTTTCAGTGAAGGTTCGCTCCTGATGCACGCTCCTGTCGCATACTATTGAGGTGATTGCAAAATTCTTCTCCTGCTCTGCACGAGTTTAAGAAAACTTATAGAAATACTTCATTGCCCATATCAACATATGTATGACAGTAAGCAACAAATTATTAATCCTTGTTTTTTCCTTTTGTACTATCTTGATCAATTGATCGAAAAAGACATCTTTATTATTTACAACCATTTTCAGAAAGCTGGCACGCAATTGTGGAAGTTGTCTGTAGGGCCAGTGGACGAAGGATTAATGTCCACGTCTGTGCAGTAAGAACACGCGAGACCTTGACATTCGAACTTTGGATCAAGACAAGTGAAGTCGAATCCTGTTGGCTGTGGCTGAAAACGAAAAGTTTGTGACTTGTGAATATTCATCTGTTCTGAGAAAAAAGTCTGTTGCGTTACAGCGATAGCACAGCCTCTTTCGAGTTAATAGGCTGTATGTCGGGAGGAACGATAGATGTCTATAGTGTGCTCTGGCCGAAAAAATCGTCGTTGACTAGAAACATCTTTGACTGCCTCTGCATTGAGAACTCATAAAACTCGGTAACGAATGCGATGTGGAAAAAATGTACGTCATAATAAAGACCTCTCCATCCACTTGCTACTACTGCACTATAAATGTTTGTTCCCACAAGTTTGAAGACGGCGACCTCGGCTTGAGATAAATTAGGATTCGGGCGACCGGTCGAGTTAGTTGAAGTACGCCTCCTGGAGCTGCTTAAAGCGAGTCATGTCCATGAGATAGTGAAGGGATTTCAATGTCATCATAATACAGTAGTTGTTCATCTACATAGGTTCAGAGAGACAAGGGAATACAACGCAAAAATTCATACTGATCAAAGCTGCCACAGCTTCAAGTGCTAAGAGATGTGTGCCTAAAGAGTTTGACCTTTTCACGGACTTTCGCTTCGCTTTATAACTTGGTGCCTTGAGTGAATCACATGAGCAAGTGTTGGGGTCTTGGTCGCTGATAAGCTGGCATTCTAGTGGCAAAACGAGAATTCTATCCACAGGAGGCAATGCTCAGTGTTTGGTGGGATTAAAATGGAAACACTCATTCGCAGCTGCTGCCAGTAGTATATCCTATTGCTGCCGCCAGAGTTCCCGTCAATAATGATGCCATCTATACTGTTTAATTATCGGTTGCATGAGGGCGCGTGTGGCGCTGTGGTAAGAGGCTCGCTGCACACGCACACGATCGATGGTTCGATCGCGCCCCTGGCCAACCATGCCATCCATCCACGTGAGGTCGGTAAGTTGGTACCAGAGGAGTCTGGGAGGATGCGCTGACTTGGTACATCGAGTGCCCCCCCCCCCCCTGCAAGTCACTGCATAGGGCACATGCGCATTCAATGCCTTCACGATATCCAGAGGAAGTCGAATGCGTGGCGCATCCCACGTGACGGGATTGAATAACGCCGACCACTTCATCCTTATCTTTATCAGTTGCATTGAAAAGAATAATCAGTTTGAAAAGACAGCTCAAAAGTGGCAGGAAACTTTTCCGACAACCTAATAGAGACTAGGAAGGAACTGCCTATTCTGCAAAACTACTCTTTATTAGTTGGGACGTCACGGCAAGAATCTCCATGAATCCTAACTAAAATTGTGTCTTATTGTCAGGTGGGAGACTTCCTCTTGATCACATAAAATGATTTCCAGAGCGTTTCCTAGAGGAATCTACTTGAAAATATGTTCAGATCAACCCTTCGTCCACTAAAATCCAAAAGTGATCCAAACTGTGAGGAAAGCACGGTGAAACATTAGAAAAGAAGAAAGCCGTTAAAAAGAAGATAAAAGAGAAGAGAAAGGAGTCCAACTTACAGGTGGAGGAGGTGGTGGAGGTGGTGGAGGGTTATCATGGTGCTTATGGCCTCGACTGCAAAGTTCAGAAATCAATGTCTGTGTTAAAGATACCATATCGCAATTGTACTGTTATCTGCTCTTTTTTATAGTAGATCACTTACATCTTATCCCTTATACGTTTACGGAGGGATTTCCTTTTTTGGCGAATGAGTGGTTGGATTGCCTCCATGATATTTGCATCAATGCACACCATCTTGTCCATCGGTCTAACTGTTGTGGGAGTTCCAATGGCACTGAAAACTGTCAAAACCAAAATGGAGCAAGGAACAGTTGTTGCTCGGCCTCCTGATATACTGCATGAAAAGTAACACAGGGCTTGCTGTTACTGTGGATGCGGCGACACTGATTTTGATGCTTTTCTATTAATTATCGACAGCAGCAAAAGCAACAGAGACGTACCGCCTATATGTGCCAAAGCCATAGTTGCCGCACAGAAGTGGCTGAAATTGTTATACTACTCCAGGAGTGGAGCGGCGGATTTAATAACGCGTTTGTAACACTTTTTGTAGTAATTACGCATTAGAAAAAAATCTGTGGGTCAACTGACTTTGTCAAATGTTGCCACGATGAGCTAGATGTACTACAGATCACCTAAACACATTGATTTCAGCGCAAGGAGCAATCGCTCGCTGTAAGCTTTCAAATCTTCAAATTGGTCGGCTTCTACAACGCTCTTATATGCACGTGATTTAGAGCCTTGTCTGATCCAAACGTTTTTGTCCTCGGATCCTGAGAACCATGCAGCTAGATAGGGTGGCCGAAGAGTATTGGTGCGCACAAAAATTCTTTATTCTCTGAGATATACGCTACCGAATGTCATTTTTCATCCCGAAAAAACAAAAAAAATCTTACGCACGCTATATAGATGAATTGTTCAGGATATTCATTAATCATTTTCGTGAAAGCTTCAAACGAGCTACCACAAAAATGATGGTTGTTCGAACTAATTTGTTCGTTTATTGCTTAGCTCAAAGAGTCTAAGAGGGAAGTTTTTGCTTAAAGTTAGTAGCTTTTCTCCGAACTGGCTCTAAACAGGGATTTCTCAGAGGTCAGAACTAAGAGCTCAGGAGCAGAGGTCCTTATCTCGGTATGGATCAACGTCAAGTAGCTTACTTCGAGCACAGATCAGAGCTTTTCAGCCTTTTTGTAGTAGTTAGTGCGTGAACCATCAAGTTACGAGGTGTTCCTCTTTTACAATGTATTGCAGTGGAAAACAGAAGCTCAACGGCTGGTGTCCCGCCAATGCACATTACTTTGCACTTCTGTAATCTTCCTTGAACCCGTGGGCAGAGATGTTATGCGCGATGTATCGGCTCCTTAGACGGTGATTGAAACTAGAAGCTTTTCACTTTTTCCGTAAACTACTTGTGCTTCCCTTTCCAATATCGCCCTTTTCCCAGATATGGTTGCTTCATCTCCCTGATCTTGCATCGCTTTAAAATACACCCCTCAGAGCACTTCAATCGCTTAGTAAGGAACATAAGCAATGTTCAAGCAAAATACCTACCTCTTAGGTCGGAGTATTACGCGTAGAGTGTTATTTTGGACCTTCCATTCGATGCCGTATTCGGTGATGCCCATTCCAATAATTTTTTGTTTAAGTTGCTGCAGCCGAGGATTCACTTTCTCCACTATGGCCTTGGCTAGCTGTAATCCCATTTTCAAAAATTATTAAATTCAAACTGGATGCATTTGCAGCACATACCAGCTTTGGCACTTCGCTGTTGACCTTGGAGGTGACTGTGCTTTGGACTTTACCCCTCAGGAAATTCAGGTACCTCTTCAAATTATGAGTGAAATCGATATGAACATTGGAATTCATAGTAATTGTAGGCGTGAACGTGAAGTCGTTCCACACCAATATTATGTCCATGCCGGCATTATCAGACTTTGCTCTGAAATAGATTAGCCAAATAATAACAATGGAGGAACAAGAACAGTGAAACAGAGCTTGTTGGCATCCAATGCGAGCGGCTACGCGTCTGAGGGTGAGACGAATTAGTCAAGAGTTATGTCGAGACGCTATCTCGTGCACGAGCTATTTAGAAGGATGGCACACGACTTTCTAATACGCTTTCTTTACTTTCTAATACATGTGCTTTACTGTTGCGCTCTGCGATCAATCGATACGTACTGAAATTATTGTCGGCATTGTTCTTAGCGAATGGAAACGGCATACATTCTGTTTGAATTAACAGCAGGCTTAGAGCAAAGTACAGAGCCTGATGGGTTCGCAAATTTTGACAGTGCCTTTAAAAAATGTTGGTTCATTTCTCCACAAAATCGAAAAAGACAGCCCTGATCAGATAGTGACGCTGACACTTGGCACTGTTGCGCTGCTCAACGCTCTTGAGTCTGCAAATTTGCCAACTCCATCGCTATTTTCGCCTTTTTTCCATGATAGGGTATCGACTAATTCCCAGCGCGCCGTTCCCAACACAAAGAAGCCGCTCATCAGCTAATAAGGCAGAGGCAGACAACACTTTATCAGTAGTAGAATGACTCCAACGAACTTGATGTCGCCGCTCATGCGGGCAATGCGAACCCATTTTCTGAACACTTTCTTCCCTAACTCCACTCGTCCTTTTACACTCGCATGGAATTGCACGTTCTTAATCTAAAATATTCTGTTGTATGCTCGAGGTTTTTTTTACACAACAATCGTCCTGTTGTATAGACAGCACTTACGCTCAAGTGAACTCCATTCTCCATGTCCATGAACGAGACGCCAGATTGCGGCACAGAGAACTGATCAACCTTGCCATCCCATACACGGTACTTCACCAAGTGTTCCTGCACATCACACAGTTAAGATGGTTTTCAAACAGTAACATAGTTTTCAAGGAGTAACTTCTAGTACGCAGCTAAGCGGCCACTCATCCATTTTTAGGCTGAGAGGCTAATTTTACATCTATACCTTCGTGTCATATCTAGGTTCAGCAGTGAAGCACCTCAAGGAATTCTGTCTCCTCCCATCCTGTTCCTTTGCTTTACGGCGTATGAGTGGAGAAATCTTGGGAGGTAGAGGAAAGTGGTTTGGGGGGCGGGGTCTGATTCATGATGACGAAAAAATCTGCCCGGAGGTTGTCAAACACGAAGATATGAGCAAAATAAGAGATGCCATCTTTAGAAGGCGAAAGTTAACGTTTGGCCTGCGAATAGCCTCCTATCCTCTTCTTTGTGCGATCTCACCGAGTTTTGGTTAGCAGAAACGAGTTCGGCAAAAATTCTATTTTACCTACAGTTTTCCTGGCATTTCTTTCGGGGCATATAAAATCCTATATAAGATGAAATTTGCTTCACAACCACGCACAACTTCTCTCATCGATGATGAGAAAAACCGTAAATTTTCTGCACAGAATATGATGATACGAAAAGAGTGCCTTGTTTCACCGCAACTTCAACAACTGCTGCTGGTTTAGCGGAAACAAATAGAAGTTAGTGCATCTATCTCTATCTTGAGTAGGTATAATCAAGGATATTGGACACAATTCATCGAATGCAGAGCAACTAAGGCTTTGATCAACAATCTAAGTAGGATTTCTCTGTGGTCATGTGAAGCTACTTTTGAGCATTAGAGCGGCAGTACATATTGGACTTTCATTCTGAGAGCTTAACTGTATTCACGCATATATTATATTATAGTTTGCTCTATCCAATACAGATAATGCAATCGATTTTACTTGCTAACGAAACATACCTTTCCGTCAAAGTCAGGAAACTTGATTGATGTTACCGCATTGTTGATGAAGTTCGCCTTCGTCGTCAGAAGATTCCAGATTTTTGGAGTTATAGAAACGGATAATGGATCGTTTATATTGATTTTTGCATGGCTAAAAAGAACACCACTGGTGTGAAATCTATATACATAAAGCAAGATTCAAAGCTTACCACAAAGAAAAGAGTGCTAAGAAGGGTAGCAGCAAAGTAATGATCGACATTTGCGTCGGAAGAGATATGACTTGGTGCTTCAGATATTCCTACTAGCAAGCTTCCATTCACCTGCTTTGCTTGAAGCGTATCCTAATCCTATATACTGTACAGTACTTGTGTAAGCTATGCACCTGAATGACTTCAAATATCTTTTTGCTCTACCTGAACAGCCTATCATGCGATTTTATACATAGTTTTCAAGGTATAAGGTTAAGGATAGTTAAGGTCGGGTACCATGAGGCCGTTGTGGAATAGGTTAGAAAAACGCCGAAAAGCATTGGCCAACCCCACTTCTTCCCCGGGAGAAAGTTTTTTGAGACATCGGACCTTGAGAGAGGAGAATGAACCACCACCACTGTTCACGGTCCGTGTTCTCCATCGTCATATGACGAAGACGTTAGAGCGAAAGATAGTGGAAGCTAGGGGAATAAGAAGACATGAACCAGAGATCAACACTAAGGAAGAGCTAAGGGAAGTGTTACGGTTGATCAGCTGAGTAGATCCCTTGGCTATATTAACACCCTCGTTTCCGCATTCTCCACTCTACCACCGTCAACAAGGGGTGAGGTCTTGTGTCTTCCTTGTCGCCATTTCAACGTGCTCTGTTCTGTCTCAATAAGTTGTTCTGTATAGGTTAGCTCTACTATGTTGGTACTGAAGTGCGAATTCAACGTCTTGCTACACGGTACAGTTGCTTATTTGTATTTGTGGTTGTGGACGATGTTGTGTTGTGTCTGAAAATTAAGGTCTGACGGAGACATTAAATGCCGAAAGCTAGCCAAAATAAAACCATCAACACAGAGCTTAGAAAATCAAGAATAGTATAGTGTAAGGTTATAAATAGCCTGTAAATTATAACGTAATGATGGAAGGAGTTTAGATGCACTACGGACGTGATGCACCTGACACACACAGCAATGTTTAAATAGTTAACGGATGGGGCGGTTCTTGATTAAACTACCAAAAAAGGGGATGACCAGTAACGTGGCGTGTGCTGTGCGTGTTCTCTATAGTTTATTCGCTGAAATGTAATGGCGAAGAAGAATTGCAAATGATACATTCCCTAACAATGATCACTACCTGCCGCGCCCTTCGAGTCTTCTCGTTATATGTGTCCGGAACGCCAGACGGTGCCTGTGCTGCCTCCATCCCCTC
>KN728859.1:0-18488 GCA_000816745.1 Ancylostoma duodenale
ATTTGGCAGGGCCGCGGGCTCGATCCCCGGCACCGTCGAAACATTCTTGCACGGGCCGGAATGACTTCAGAATTAAATGGTTGATGGAGAGGAAAGAAACGGCTGCAAAACAAGTGTGAGAAGCAAAATCGATCGGTTGCAAGTGGGAAATTTGGCCTGCAGGGCCCGTCAGAACGCAAAAAATTGGGGTGTTTGACTCCGCACTGAAGTTCTCTGACCCGAATTCAACAGATGCTTTTCAATGTGTACATAGAGGACGGTCAACTCTATAATTTGCCTGAGTATCAATTTCCTAGAGCTTCATATGTTCTTGGGAGCTCGATGGGAAATTTTTCAAATTTTCGGGTCTCGGAGGGGAAATTTCCCATCTGACTCAGTCAAGCACGAGCGAACTTTGGGGCGCGATAATGGGGATGAAGGATGAATGATTGGAGCTCTATTGAGGGTAAAGGAGGTGAAGGTAGCGAAATTTCGGTAAAGGGCAAACTATCTTCATGGGAGTTGAAGAACTAAAATCTCGCAATTTGAAGAAATGGTGAAAATTGAGTAAATCTGTTTGGGGAATCACTGAGAAGCTATTTGCAGATATCACAAAAACTTTTCTTCCACGAGTTTTGGGCGAGGAAATTTCCCATTTGAGTACTGAATCTGACTCCACGAAGTTCGCTCGTTTTCCCGCAGTCTCGATGGGAAATCGATGGCAAATTCGGCATACTTTTCCACGAATTGAGGGGCACTCCAGGCGAATTGTCGCATCTGCAGTCGATCGATTTCACTCCCCGCACTTCATTTCCAAATGTTTCCACCCTCTCTGCTTCACACTCAATTTTGAAGTGATTCCGACCCGTGCAAAAAATGATTGCGCCGGGAATCGAACCCGTGGGCGCGTTGAAGCCGATTTCTTGCACAGCCAAACAGATCTGTGTTGACACGTAATGACGTGACCATTCTTGTTGGCAAGAGCTGGCCATCATTTGTCAAAATGTCATAAAACAGTCAGAACTTTCACGTTACATTCATTGGTCAAGGCACCCCTCTACTTACCCCAACCCCCCCCCCCAATACGACCCCCCTCCCATACGAGCCCCTCATGGGAAATTCCCATCAGACGCTTGACCCTGTCCATAGCCCGTGAGGCGCAGCCATGATATTCCGCGCTCTAGTGCAAATTCGGCCGCCGCGTCGCGTGCGGTTGTCGGTCAGCTGATCGTCAGCTGTTGCATGTGTGACCCTAATGATCCGTTTCAGCATGGCCGGAGCGTTCAAAGCAGACTCATACTGTGAAAGGATGTGCGTCTTAGTGAGGAGATGCAGAATGCAAGTGTTTTTACTCATCTATTCTAGTTTGGTGTGGAGAAGACTGTAAGATACATATAATAACTTCTAGGGCCCAGTACATTTCTCGGGATCGGCCTTCGAGCTCGTCCACGGATACAGCGCTGGAACACATGCTTACAGCTCTGAATTCATTAGGTATCGATGGGGAAAAGACAACGTACAAGGTCCCTCTTTTAACTGTTGCTTTCCTTTCTGCTTTTTTTTGCATTAGTGCACTTATTGTTGTAGCCTCTAGCACACAGCCGCAGACATGCCTTCTATGTATGGTCCAGTCGAGGGAAGTGTGCGCCCTATGCTGTTCCAAAGTGGGTTCAATTTTGAGCTGCTTGTTCACTATTCTAAGGACGTATGCGATACTCTGCGCCGGGTGGGTCAAACACCATAACCATTAGTTTTTGAATCAGGTTACCCGATATTACTACAAGTCGTACTTGACTGGATCGAGACTCTGGGATCTCAGTTAACTGACCTAACTTAACTGTTCGCCTTTTCTTCGGTTTCATGCAAAAGGAGTCTTCTTCATTGTAGACCTTATTACTTTCTAGAATGACTGCTACCTTCACCAGGTTGAAATCTATATTCTTGGGAAGAATTTCCTGGGAAATTATGCACCAAGCGTGCAGGGTCTTAATTTTCAATGCTTCTTAATGTTCCGAGTTTTATTAATGCATTTCATAGTTTGGTTATGGTGATTCTAGTGGTTGTGGGTCTCTTCTTAAATCAGTTCAGTCTGAGTTACTGTTGTTTTCAAATGATGTTGTCACCTCATTATGATTAGTTCACATCTTGCTGCAAAAATGTGAGCTCATCCATCTATCTTTGATGTCGGACCAGTTTTTTTTTTCTTTTTAAGGAAACTGTGCAAGATGAATCCTGTTGAGGATTTATATTCTGTGATGAAGAGTGTGCGCCTTTCTGGTGATTTCGATATTGCCAGCCTCCGGTTACGATTGCTAAGGTAGTTTTCTTTGATTGGGGCTTCATGTATGTACTTCTCATTCTAATGTAAGTTCTGCATTCAATTTATGTACATTTACAGATCACCGACGAAGTTTGAAGTTCCTCATAGGCGACGATATTTGCGGTTCGGGAGTTATTTCTGCTCTCAAGCTCAGTGATTGTTGACTGCTTGACTGCGCATATCCTGTGCTTTATGTATATACACTTTTGTTATGTAGCTATACACAGATAAAGAGATGCTTATCACATCTATCTCATTTTGTACTGCTGTCGATATTGCGATAGATATAGTTCTATAGGTTGAGCGTTACGGTCCTATTATACGTTTTATATGCCTATTTGCCTGTTTGAAACGCAACAATAGGTACATACATATTTACCCTCTATACAGGAGGATGGGAGAAACCATCGTGTTACTGGAGTTTTGGGTTCCACGAACGCCCACATCATTTCCGCAAACTTAACATCTCAGTGCAACTAGAGGCCAAAGCAATAGGAGGATTTTAGTCGCATTATATGACATTTGTCACGGAGTAAACATCGGTGCAAATGCGGACCCAGTACAAAGGCTACGTGCGAATTTCTGGAACCTCCGCTCTCACGTTGTCTTTCAACTGAGAATTTGATCTATTGGAATGGATCAGATCGCGCGCGATGTTTACTCCAAGGTGAATACCCTGTAGCATCTTGGAACGAACCCAGAAACGATGCGGGCGTGCATGGAACGAATATGACGACACATTGCTCTGGTCCATCGAATTTAGGGGTGTATATATATGCGCACGAACAGTTGGCGTCCATGGACGTGCGTTCTTTTCGCGGACTCTGGAATCACGCCGCGCTACGTGCTTCTCGCGCTGGAATCGTCGAACTGATAGCAAATCATAGGGTTTTCTTGACTGTTGGTTAGTTTTCTTGATAGCTGACATCAAATAGGAAGAAAAACCATCACTGATTCAAAAACCATGGTAACCCCGATTTCCCATTACATCTGCGATTTCAGCGGGATCAATCGTTGTCGCACTGCTGACAGTGCGGTTGTATTGCACTACTCATCTTCCACTCTGATATAGTCCGTTTTAAGAACGACGATAGTTGAGTAATTGTGCCTACGATCTGCACTTCTCGTCGGCCTCTCCAAAAGCTGCACTATTTTTCGCACTCTCTCTCCCACTCTAATATCTTCACAACTATGTTCCCTGGTGAAACACACTATACCCGTTGACAAGATCAACGTTTAGTGAAACATACTTTTTCTTGTGAGCTAGTATAGCCGGAAATGATGTGGGCGTTTATGGAAAGCGCGTGAGTCCCATTCCTCAAATTTACAGAGCTTCTCGAATGGAATGCGAAGCGACGACACGAGTGGTCGTTTCCACGCCCCAACACTAATCCAGCCGCGCCGCGCCGCGCGACACTGCGGCTGTCATGCTCGCAGTTGTTCGCGTAGAGTCTCCACGGCAGCCAGCTGGTTTCACTATCGATTGCAAGGCTGTCCTCACGGTCCTCTGCACTGTCTCCCTCACAGATCAGCTCGTTAATCGATCTCACGGAAGTTTAATGTTCGCTCTCTTCTCAGAAATATTTCTGCGTTTCCCTGCTCGTATATAATTAGCTCATTCCGTTTGTGGATGGAAGTTCTTCAACCATTTTAATTTTTATTCAGATATGGGTCACGATCACACTGTTGATGACGCAAGCACTTCTTCTGGCCCATCTGCCGATGCAGTTCTAGATAAAACTATGAAGATCTTGGAAGGTCTCGTACTCGATTGGGGAAATAAGCAAACAGTGGAGGTCAGCGCGTATTTTTCTTATCCTTTCGTTTTGCTTCCATTTTGTTTCAATATTTCATGTGTTCAGTATTTGTCATTTATACATATGTGAGCATTCTATTATTATATGTGGTTGACCTTTGCCCAGAAAATCATTGAGGTTCAGAATTTTCCTATCATTTAAAATGAAAATATTTAAGTGTTTCAAAATATTCACACATTCTTTTCCCTTGCTAGAGTATCCCCAGACTTCGTCAGTTCAAAATGAATAAAAATGAACCAGCGACATAAGAGATAAGGATCCTGGAAATGATACGTATCGATTGCCACGCTACATCGCCACGGATCGCTGCCAAACGGAGCTCATCGCCCGTACTCTCGAAGATGTGGTCAAAATGAACTGGCGATGTGAGTAATAGCGATAGTGGAAGCGATGCCTATCGATTGCCACGCCCCTTTTATTATCATCCCTTTTACGTCTGGGGTCTCCTCATTCACTTTATCCATGTGGCGATCGCCGGCGGTCGTGGCGATCGCGACGACAGCCGGCTGTCGTGGCGATCGTCACGATTGCCGGCGAAGTCTGGGGATACTCAAGACGTCAAGACTAATACATATTGTCCATACCAGTTATTTTTATTTATTTATTCGACACGCTGTAGTAAGACAGACGTGGAGAACTTGTATGACAAATTTCAGACAGATTCAGACAAAAACATGACCATAAGATCAGAAACTTAGTATCTGATTATGAATTTAGTCATTTTTCGCTTGGCAGAGGCCAGGGATTCGGTGAATGTAGTGGTCAACAAAAAAAAAACAAATAACTAAAAAATAAATGATAATAAATAATAGATAATCTACGTATTTCTCTCGGGCTTAGTCAAGCTCAAATGAGAGTAGCTTCATAACTAATAGTTATGAAGCTACGATCATTTGAGCCTTAGCAATCCTCTTCCGCAACCATCCTGCTTTTGGATAAATCAAGGTGCGATCACATTGCGCAACTGCGCAACATAGGCTTAGGCTTTGAATTACCGGATCGTGCAAAGCGGTTCGAGCTCCAACACTTGTGTGTCAACATTGGCTAGTGGATTGCGAGTGGATTTATCTTCTCATATTGTCTGTCTTTGTCCTTCTGTAGATTTCCTCTCCATTCATGCCTTCCAAATGGTAATAAGCAAGCTTCGGAATCTTTTATATTACTAAACTCTACGCTGTTTTTTTTTTCATTTGAAACAAGAAGTTTCTCAGACGAAAATTGCGTTCGAACTCTCTCCACACTGTGATCCCATCAAGGTAACAACTTGGTTTCTGCTCTTTCGTGACAGTACGAATTGCTGCACACGTTGAGTGTTACAAAGAAACAATTGATGGAATACATCACGAAACAAAAGGATAAGAAACGAAAGGAATAATCCAATAAGAATTCAGTTTTTCTTTCGAACGTTCAATAAATGAAGTCTTTGTTGCTAGTTCATATTCTTTTCATAAACTCCCACATAATTTTATTCACAGATGGTACTATCATCTTACCACTATTATATCATTATTTCAGTCAAACTCACGTGAAAGTAAGTGTACAAATGAAGATGGGGATACAGCCAAGTCTCGTCAGCAACATCAACCTTTCTGGAGAAGAAGAGTGAAGTGGACGCCATATTCATTGCCAAGGTGGTTTATTCATTCCGTTTGAGATCTACTTTAAATGCCCGATCTGTCAGTTCTAGTTTTGATAGTAATTCTCGTGTTCATTCTGCATATATAATTGGTTCTAGCAGTTCAGTATCATTTACTTATTCATTATTTGTTTATTATTTATTTATTTATATTCGTATATCACGATAGATCACAATGTAACCCTTCACGTAGAAATTAAATTGAGAAAAGAAGAGAACATTTCTACTTTCAGGAGAATATCTGCTCATGTTGTTATTGATGACCTCTATTCCATATTGTGTCGGATCCATTTCTCTGAAGAAGTCGATGTTGAGATACTTCGTATGTGTCTGCTAGATCGGTAAGTATTTCCATACCTTGTGACCGAAAAATTTCGTGTTGTTGGTCTGTCCTGTTAGTGGTCTTCTACACCAACTGTTTATACAACAGTTAGTGAAGCATCTACGCAGAACCACTTCGACACTGTACTATATTTTTGACACAGTCGAAATGTGAATATTTGTTAGAACTGTCCTGTAGTCCCTTAGGGGATTAAATTGGGTTAAAAACTGTGCACTATCGATTTCTGGACATAATGCGCTAAAACAGCCGCACGTGATATCACGTTATAAACAGTTTCCATGGTTTTCCAGCCCTTTCCCTCTTTTAACTACAGCCATTCCCTTAAAACTCTGTTTTTTATTCGCTTTGAGTACATTTCCACCCACCACATTTCAGTACATTCCTAGATGTATGCACTTCCGCCACAAATACTGCGTACTTGCTTATGAATACTTATTGTGGAGGTTTTTTTGAATCAAATCTACAAATCTATCCGTTTGTGTAAACTGCGAAAATAGAGCGCTTTCAGACTTGTACTAGATGAAATAACATTTCGGTCCACTCTATTGTGCTTGCTGGGCTATCCATCTACGGCTTGACTATGCACTCTGCTTCCGCTTTGGCAGCTGATTGAATATGTGATGTTCGCTATATGCTCGCTAGAAGTTAAGTTAGAGCCATTGCGCACATCCATTTCGCGTCAAACTTTCGTTCACGGACAAAATGAAGGGACTTTATGTGGACCTACGTTTTTTGGGGCAAGAAAAAAATTGCTGAACGGTGCAATGCGACCACTGCTATAAGATGTTTCCTTTCTTCCACCTTTCTGCTCATTACATAGTTGAAAATTGGTATTTTTTTTTGAGCTCAAGTTCCATATCCATCAATTCCAGACGAGATGTACCCGTAGCATGTAGCGTGCAGGCGGCAAGACCTCCTACTCCAGATGGTGAAGTTGACGAACTAACAGAATATTTTGCTCATTTTGTGCGAGTCGACCTCAAAATGTCCTCATTAGCAGAGTCTATGTATGTATAACTTGTTCTTTGCTCTTTATTTTTGAATTGTGCTTTCCTTGGTATTGCTCGGACAGTTCTTATTCAGCCCTTTTTTTCTCAGGGTAGCAGCAGTATTGTTACATCTATCAGCCAATCTTCACTCAAGTGATGTCTTTATGTCCCGGTCCCCTCTATGTAGCAATTACTGCTCAAAATAATGTTGTTTGCAAGTTCGCCTTCTTTG
This sequence comes from Ancylostoma duodenale, assembly GCA_000816745.1. Taxonomy (NCBI): domain Eukaryota; kingdom Metazoa; phylum Nematoda; class Chromadorea; order Rhabditida; family Ancylostomatidae; genus Ancylostoma; species Ancylostoma duodenale. Next base: position 7,317 of record KN728859.1, read on the forward strand.
CACTGTGCTATTATAATTATTTATGCGGATAGTACACATGCAATATGCATTGTTACAGCAGTTATACCGTGGAATTTATGAACAATTAGTACAAAAAGTGGAGATTCAACAAAATGTGATACAAATAGAAATGACTAGCAAATAGAGATTTCATCGTAAAACGAAGCTTGAATGCTAAGTAGCATAATAACAATCATCAAATCGGAGCGACACTAACTACCTCGTGATAATAAGCGTGAAGATCTAGAAGTGTTTTTGAGTAGATACCTGTTATATTGGAGGAATTTATAAACAGGGTGGTGGGATTTGCTTTTTTGCATTCCTTTAGCCAACCATGTAGCGCCGTGCTCTTCTGCGAACATTTCACCAGCTCGACATTTACGAATGTAGTGCATCCGTTCCATGGAGGACAACTGGAAATGGTCAACCATAGATGAATAAGGAAAGTGATATAAATTTAGTTAATATGCATTCTCGTGTACCACTTATTTCTAATCATAATGATTTTAATGTTAATCAACACATGTAGGTTCTGTGTCACGGTGATGACTTTTTGGAATAGGTGGGGAAAGAAAGACCTTAGATCTCTAGATGCCCTCGATAAATATGTTAGGGTTATAGAAATACCACCGAACGACCTCAAACGCCAACTAATTAGAAACCGTATATACGGGCGCATATGCTCCACAACTAAATGCGTTGTCTGCCCCGAAGGAAGGACAGGCGACTGCATGAGTTCGGGAATAATCTACTTGATCTCTTGCAAAAGCTGTGGTGGTGAGTATGTTGGCGAGACGGCACGCCCATCATGGCATGAAGGAGCACCTTGATGGCAAAGAAAAATCACGTACGACCACGCCATTGGGGACTCACAGAAGGCTGCGACACGAAGGAGTAAATTTTGAAGTTACTATAAAAATCTTAGCGCCAGAACACCAAACATTAGCTCGCAAAACATTGGAGGCATTGTGGGTTCATGCGAAAGGGCCAAAAATGAATCACAAGTAAGAATGCCTCTCGATCACACGAGAACTTGCACCATATCTGGGATTGCTCTTTTGATCCGGAAGAGTACGCCCGAGTCATCTGCTCTTGTGGGCAGTTGGCGGTAGGAGCAGTCGTAACGTCGCTCTCGTGACTACAAAGTGGCGAGCGTTTGGTCTAACAGCTAGCTTGTGATTTAAAAACAGGCTTGGCGTTTCGACTGTATGATTCTGAAGAGATTTGACAGGATGGTTAGCTTATCGAGTCGTCCATTTCAGGCTCTGAAGATGGCGATTTGCCGAAACTTAAGCCAAAATAAACTTGTTGCCGATCTCGCTTGAAGCTCAGCGAATTATTATACAAATTTGCCTAGGTTCATTGAAAGTCGGACTTTTCAATTACCCTTTAGATCATTCAATGCCTTCACTCTACTTAACAACACTACGAAAAATACTCCAAAACAAAGCAGAATTATTAGGTTGGTCCGAAAGTTCTGCACCAAGATATTTTTTAGGATCTAGAACTCCATAGACTTTGAATCAAAATGGCACTACTTGTGAATTGTAGGATACACCTGGCTGCAGCCGTACAATAATCGCCAGACATCTTGAAGCACTGGGTCACAGAAAACTGATGTCCCGCACGAAATGACTGCCTCGCAAGAGTGAGTGTGTGTCAGTCTGTGCTGCTGCTCTCACGCAGAAGGAACTTTCTCCGCCAACTCAGTACTGGAGATAAAAGTTGGAGGTTGTGGGTTAACCATGCACGACAGAGAAGCTGGTCTCCGCGTGATGCACCAATCCAAAACAGCCGAAAGGTGAACTGCACAAACGAAGGTTTTTCTGTGTTGTTAGTGGAATTCTGAGGGAATGCTGTATCGAGAACTGCTGACACCTAGGCCACCATAACTGCCTAAGTCTACTCTTCAACTACAAAAATTGGTAGACGAAGCTCGCCTAGAGCGGGGAAAAATTGACCATGTTGCTCTACTTTATGACAACGCCCGAGCTCCCGTGGCAAAATTTACCCTCCAGAAAATTGCCAAATTAGGTTGGGAAGTTCTACCACACCCTGCTTATTCTCCTGACTTATCCCAGTCAGAATACCACTTGATCGTAGCCTTGAAGGTACATCCACGAGAAGTAAAATTCGATGATCGGACCAAACCGAAAAGTGAAATTTCAAGGTTCTTGGACTCGCAGCTGCCAGAGTTCTTGGCTTCTGGAGCTGAAGCTCTAGTAAAGCGTTGGCCATACCTCATGGATCATGAAGGTATTTGTTTTATTGATTGATATCTATTCATAATGAACTTGAGATTCTTTGAAAAAAGTATGAAATTTGGTGCAGAACTTTCGGACCAACCTAATAATAGAAGTTATTTAATTTCTAAGAATATGATGAAATCGGAGCTTCAAGCATTGTTCATGACGTCGGTAGTTTACAGATTTGGAACACAGTAACTGATGCAACATATAGAAGTACAGAAAAAAAAATAATGCGTTCACTTTCCGAGGAGTGAAACAAGCACAGATAAGTGGAGGATTAAGTACCTCGATATAAATGGGTCGATAAAAAATATCGCATACAAAGGGAAAAACACTCACACCACGACAGCGTCTTTTACGCACAATGCCTTCCCATGTATAAGTGCAAGGAGAGGGCGAAACTCCGCCAACAACAACAAACTCCTCTGCGACATCAGCGTTCCTCATACGCACATTGCGTCTCAAAAACAGACGACCTGCAACTAAAAAAATGAGTATGTTTAGAATACGATTTCCAACTCCCTACATACTTCTTCTAGTCGTGGCGGAGTTGTTTCTTGAAGATACCAGAGCCCCTGAATTGAGTGCTCCCGCAGTTCTATTCCGTGTCGACAAACCATTTGGTTTCAGAGGACCAGCTCTGCCACTGTTACGCCTATGATCTTCATCAGTTTCCTATAAAATACATATCGAAGAATTTAAGTTGAGATGAAGTACATACTTGTAGTTAACGACCTCATTTTGGTCCGACTCGTCGTCACTGCTTGCCTCAGGAGCAGCGTCCTCACTAGCTTGAACTGTTTCGCCTTCAGCTGCCTCTTCCTTTACGAGAATGCATCACATAAGTTATATAAACTCACATAAATACAAAAGGTGCTCACCTCTGTTTCAGTATCCACAAGTTCAATGGTAACGACAGGCTTTTTCTCATAAATTACAAAGATCTTAAAACAGTTTTGGCAATTGAAAAACGTCTCAGCAGACCGCGCGTATTCCTCTTCAATCCTGAACCGATACTACTGTTAACCTGGATATCGACAGGTGGTAAGAAATGTTTGTTACCTCGTTTTCTTTTGAGACTGACTAAACACTGATATTGGTTGTTCATAACGATACTTTTGATACAACTTCATAGTCTCCAAACCGTCAGCACCGGTAGCCAGAAAATGCAGTTGTCGACCAACCATTGCTATTAATTTGTCTATGGTTGTGACAAGATACCCGTCTATTGGAAATAGTAGCCTAAAAAACTGTGAAAGGTAATCTTGCAGTGGAAAGGACATAATTAATGCAGTAATTCTTCATATCAAACAAGGAAATCCTTACTCATTATCAAAAGCTTAGAAGCACTGACAATGGAAAACTGAAGCATCAAGTGCTCATTATACTGCAAAGGCCTCAGCTCACGAATACTGACAAAAATTAACATTTCATGATCCTAGCCTCACATGTTCCTTACTGTTTGTCTACATTGCTTTAAAATGATTTCTAAACATAACAAATAACCTACCGAACATTATCCTCAAACGTATTGGAGTCAATATTACCATCCAAGAGATTTTTAATTTCAGACAAGAGATCAGCGTAGTTGGAAGAAGGATTACGTCGTGGAGTCTGAAAATCAGTGATTTAATTGTAGCTAACAAAAATCAAAGAAAAAGGCTGATTATCGAATATCCTATCCCGGATCTCTGCAACATTATAAAATTGGAACCATTTCAACGGAAATTCTTTTTGATACTAAAAATTCACTATTTCTCTGACCATTAGACAAGGTTTTTCTTCTGAAAAAATTAGGTATCCTCATCCTAAGCATCCTCATATGCACACTTGTTGAATGCTTGGAGAAGAAGTGGGCCGTGATTCATGTAACAACAACGCAAACTAACGAAGGTTAGCATGATTAGCCATCTCGAAGACTACGCAATGATAGGAGACGCAGGACGTAAAGACTGGCTTGCTAACCTGGTTCCACTTGGCTATGCGTTCATGAATCCTAGCCCTGTTTCTGAACCACTGTTATGGCAAATCTATGAAAATGCGCCACGATATAGTAATCTGCATCACACTTACGACCGAATTAAAACCAAATAATATTGTTAATTTAATGAGCGATTCAGGGAACAGTTTAAACATTCAGATATTCGAGGATGAGAAAGTCCTGATGCTCTTCTTCTCTCTCATGCAGCATCACAATGTTCCCTGATGTTGAAACTTTAGAATTTTCGTTTACTCGAAATATGCTCTAGGGCTTTCTTATTCTCGAATATATGAATGTTCGAGTTGTTTCCTAAATTTTCAACCAAGTTAAAAAATATTAGGATTTTATTTGGTCCTAAGTATCCTAAGAGAGCTCATACGGTTCGTTATGACTAACCTTTCCCAAAACATGGAAATTTCAAGAAAAGAGGATTGATTTTCGAAAAAAGAAATGGACGTGAAAATAGTAACCGAAGTAGAACAGTTGGCACCTTTATTATGGCTAATCCATTGCTTGTATCGCTCGCGTTTTGCTCGTGACTTCCGCAACCTTTTCCGTGAATCCTATACAACTCTGCTTGCATTGCAGCAACTTTTAGCTCTTCCTGTAAATAGGATAAGCTTATGCTTATAAGACAATTCTGCACATTGCAGGCACAATAAATTACCTCATATATTTTCATTTGTTCCGCATGTTTCAACTTAAGTTTCCCCAGTCGATCGCAAATCATCTGGTGTATGCGGAAGAAAAGGAACAACGAATTTCCACCATAAACAAGTCTATAATGGGCGGTGGATGCCAATTTTGGAGGTTCGTCTTCAGGGCCATCTCCACTGTAAATAAATGCTGAATGCTGAGTGGTGATGGAACAAAAAAAAAGAAGTCTACATTCTCCGCTTCTTGGGTGGTCCAGCAGCATCAATCGAGGGATCGTTGTTTTCTTCACCATCGCTCATTTCTTCGTCATCGATTCCAAACCATTCCGTAACACATCTTTAAAATGAAGCAGCTTCAAAATGTGCATACTGGCAGTTTGAATAGTAAAATAATAAGAAAAATACCAGTAAATAATGCGAAGAAAAATGAAAATTATGACAACTGTGCAAAAAACGGAGATTCACTTCAAAAGAACCGCACAATCTTGTAGTAAGGTGGAAACTAGTTTGAAACGATAAACCATCAACACAACATAAAAATGCATAGAGAGAATAACTTAGGGTCCTCCCACGTGTTGCATCGGTCTTTGCGGGAAGAAGAGAGCAAACTAAGCCGGGATACTAACCTTCGCAGGATATTCTTTATTTTGTTCTTTTCCTCCTTGTGAATGTTGGACTGTCGTTTCACGTAATGAATTATAAGATTAGATGCGTCGTGCACAATGGATCTGTCCTCCGGGTATAACATTACCATGTGCGGACCAACATCTTCGCACTGACCTTCTTCTGATCTGAAGTGACGCAAAATTTAAGAATCTTTTGATATATAAACCGTAAAAATCAAGCGGAAGGAAATTTGCTCACTTTTGCTGCCTCTCATCAAACATCACCTCGATATGATGAAGAAGCGCTTTCGCTTTGATCCATTTGGAATCGCTATTCCGCAGCGCGTTTGACTGATGGTCTAGTGAACGCATCATGTGTTTTTCATTTTGCTCACGCCAAATCCTAGAATATCCCACATATGCGGCCATTTAAAAATATTATAAGGAAAAGTGATGCTCCCACCTATTCATGGCAACTTGGGCTTCACGCCACTCCTTTTCCTTGTCTCGCATTCGATCGAGCACCTGATCAAAATTACTGATTATCTCTGGCATGAAAAGGAAACTTTTTTTTAATATATACCTTAGGGATTGTCATTGATGGGTTACGCTTAATACCTTCCGTAATCTTCGACGCATGCTCACCATAAATTCGCTTGATGGCGCGTAACATGAGTGAAGGAGAACTCCCGCCAAGTTTTTCATCGAGGCTGTAATGACACAAAGAAATTACTCTAAACAGAGGCAAGCGTGGTGATGATTAAAAAACGACACCCATACATACCCCTGTTAATTTATCGTCACAGATCATTTTCTACTAGATTTAATTAATCGTGTCCAACAAGTAACAAGTAAACTCTAAGCTGCTCTCTAACGAATGGACTATCATTAAGAAAGGCAAATAAATATTAATGTAGTAAACACCAAATGTGAGATTTCAGAAATTCATGCAACTATTTCCCACACTCTTAAAGATGTCTGCATGCACTTATATGATCTTGAAGAGAATAAATGAGCGCATTTCCACGGATTCTCTCAGTTGAAACGGTATGTGTGACAGGCAGCGTAATAGAACAGCAGTGTCTTACCGAAACTTATCCAACTCCGCTGGAGTCATACGTTCCATACGTCGACGAACAAGTTCCAGTGATTCAATAGCGTACTTGTTCACATCAATTATGATATCCAGCTATAAGCAAGGATAAATATAGATTGTTCCAGGAGAAATGTGAGCAATGTGCAGACAAAGGTTCGTATCTAGAAAACCATGGACTGACCTCGAAACGCTCGTCTTCTGTACGATAGATGAATTCCTCATATTGAGTTTTCTTAGAAGACACATGAGTAGAGTCCTCGGAAGACCAAGAAGGGAAAGAAACCCAAGTATCATTCAATACCTATGCAGAAAATCAAATTAGTTCCACAAAAGTACTATGATAAGAAGGATTTCGCAAAAACAAAAATTCGCACCTCGTAGCACAGTGGAGTTCTTCCCGAGCAAACAGGTCGCTTGAAGCTGTCCGGTAGACTTCTGTAAATTTATTAGGGAATAAATCCAAAAGAAACGCTTGGAGCTATCGTTTAACTTGCAGCTGGAAAGAAGACTAGTGAATTACAACTCTTCCAAAGTATGAAAACGGCACAAGGAACCACGATTTTAGTAGCAAAGGAAGCATACTCATGACTAGTGTAAAATCCTCCTGAAGTTCATTTGCGCATACCCTTATATTTAAGAAGTGGAACGGAACTTATCTTTACATAGTAGCAGCAAAATAACTACGTATTTACAGTGGTGACTGAGGTCAATCTGAAAATTAGTTGACGAAACTATTCTCTACTCATTTTTAGAACTCCCCACTATTATGAGAATATCACACCTAATCACGAAAACAACTGAAGTTGTTACAATGTGAATACCCCCCCCCCACCATAGTGACAACAACAGTATTCAGTAATCCTAAAACATTTACCTGTAGCTTACTCCCAATTGCTTACAGCTGGAATAGTCTATCTGATGAGCGAGATCACTCGAAAAACGTTGTTCAATAGTCCCAGCAGTTGAGGAAGCATTGTTAGAATCATCCTCCACACCAAGGATTCTTCGCAAACCATCAAGGAGGTGAGCCTGGTTTCCTGAAAACAAAAAATAAAGATCCTTACAGTGATTCATAATAAATAATGGAGTACGTCACTTCTAAGCATCTCAAATATGTACAACTTGAGGCCAGAACAGCACTTATTTCATTACTGGTTATGAATTTATAACGGCTCTCAGCTACAATATTTTCATTGCCTAATCGAGTACCACAAATCAAGAGGATAGCCTGGCAAAAAACTTAAAAATATTAGTTTTCTAGCACGTGAACATCGATCCTATTCAAGCAAATTTGCAAGCATAAGCTATCACTTACCGAAGACGTTCTCTAGCATCGTAAGTAGTTCACTGCCTGATATGATCGAAGCACTGTAGAGGTTGAGTGCGCGAAGAAAAGTGTCGTGCTTCCTTTCATCAAGTGAACGGCGGATCTTTAACGGATAAGCAAATGTAGCAATGGTCAGATGTTGAGAAAATAGAAACCAAAGAAACAATTACAATGGGACACAACCTACCTTATCGAAGTAAACGATATCTTCAACGCTAGCACTCATAGCCACCTCCTTAATGTCAACATCTCTTTTCCATATGGATGAATTGGATGAGCGAGTGACGGGCTAAATGTGAACTACAGAATCTAGCAATTTTCTGAGTTAGAAAACCAGAAATTAACAGCACATACCCTAGCAGTGCTAGCCACAGCTTTCACCCTTCTCTTCCTCTTGGGTCTAGCTCCTTGTTCTGGCTCCGAGTCCGAAATTTCTTCGCGAATCGGAGCTTCGTCAGAGTCAGAAGAAATTATAATCTCAGCCTGAAAAGCCCCAAAATAGGGAAATTAGACAGGGGAGACTGAGAACTCGCGAGTACCTGTACCTCCTTCTGCTCACTATTATCCCATGGTACATCCGACGATCCTCGCAATCCGTGAACTCCTGGGAGAAAATGCCGGAACTCTTCGAGTAGATCCGGTTCCTCGCCAAACAAGGCCGTGACTTCATCTAACACAACTTTTTCTGTCTGCGGTGTTCGTGCCTTAACAATCTTTGGACTTGACGAGAATTAAAAGATTATTTTCCACAGAAGAACGATTAAAGCTATAAAGCATAGCGAAGCAAGAAAGCGCGAGACATGTTGAAGTTTGTGTTTTTTTTTTCACAACCTATGCTCGGACGGAGTTGAACGCATTTTGGCATCTTTAAAGGGAGAGTAAATGTAGAAACAAAAAGCACCTGCTGGTCAACGGTCCTCTGGTAAGAGTGCAGAATATCAAGAAACTTTTTGTATACCACTGGTTTGTTCGCAAATCTAGCCTGAAATAAAGAATTGCGGAGAAGCAAACAGGAAGAATAACTGCTACCAACTACCTTTATGCGATTGACATAACCAATCGCTTCATTGATGTCCTGACTGCTATGATTCAAAATTGGAGTGGTGACCTAAAACGAATAAATTGAAGGATCTTCATCACTGAAACCAGGTTCAAGTAAATTGGAGTAGAATCAGTATAAGCATACAACGCTGGGAGAAGATGCTATGGCTGCAGGTGTAGGGGTGCCCTGAACACTTTCAGCAGACTGTTCAGCTAACTGACGAGTGGATGATAGACTTGTTTCTTCCCGATCCTTCTCCTTCTCTTGTTCAACAACACGCTCCGGTTCTGGACTGTTCATTATCACCTACAAAAAATCAGTTTACGGAACAGTTGGAAGACATCTAAAAATAGATTAAAGCAAATGGGTTCAGGTCAAATAAACGCGAATTACTCATTTGAAGAAATTACCTGAGTATTGCCGTTCGGTTCTGTGATGGTGATACGGGAACCTATCACTCGCACCTCGAATCCAGGTGGAAGAAAGGTGTTGAAGCCCATGATAAGAGCAGACCTTCCATGGAATAATCTGCTCACTCTTGTGATGACACCGGGAGTATCTATGCTAAAGTGGGTGCTTTAACAAATAAAGGCGGAGAAAGGGACAACTGAGAATATCCCAAGAACTCACGCTTGAGATTTGAAATCCTTCATGATATCAAGGAACTGAGTGTACACATTTGGCTGATCAGCGAATTGCGTTTTTACTTGATCAAGGTAAGACAAGGCATCCTCGACCTATAACATGAAGATATGTGGAAAAAGAATAAGGAAAAAGTGGAACAGGAAAATATGTACCATTTGCTTAAAAACATAAGGAAGGAAACGAACTTTCACTCTGTTTTGATTCACTCCCTGTGAGTTGATGTCATACTGGTCATAGACACTCCCGCCTGAACCTGCTCCTCCACAACTATTGTACATCTCTAAATGAATGCGTTTAGTTTAGAAGTTACGTCGTAAGGGGTATAAATGACGTCCCATAACAAGATGAACACGAACATGATCACAAAGAGCACTAGCTGTGAGTTTCACAATGCCCCTCATTCAGCGAAAAATAAGCGTTGCGTTGTTGCCAATTATGTAAGGAACAAGCATCCTAAGTACAATAGAAACGAATAGGTTAGTACCAACTACATTAAAAGGTGCGATGAAAATTTAATTGAAAGACAAATTAAGGATCAAATCTGGCTAAATACAAAAAAAAACAAGCCTGTGAAGAGAAACGTAAAGACGAGGGGAGGGCGAAAGCATCCCATAATATCGGACTGCTTACCAACTTTACTAAAACAAGGGCGATACACAGTGTAGAAGCTTAGTGGAGAAAGTCTTAGAAGTTTTAATTGGATGACAAACAAGTTGATCACAGACGGTGAATACAAAAGAAAAGAAAGAGTGGAGAGACGTAGCCCAACATGCTTTAGTAATTTGCTGAGAAGATTTCATCTTTCCTAGAGAATCTGGAGCCTACTACCGAAATAAAGAAAGTGGAATCGAAGATATCAATAAGGTGCTTCCAGCCATAATCGCTAAACCAGCACCGTTAGCTCAGATAAAATACATTCGGACCCACTCAAATCCTTTCGGATAAAACAGCTTATTTTTTTTCGTCCAAGTTAAAAAGAAAATTGTTCTGACCTTAATACTAATCTCTCTTCGATGCAATGCCAATGAAAAAGAATTCGCTTTAAAGTAGGTAGAATTCAAATTAGTTCAGACACTTGTGGAAAGTGAAGCCTGAAGTTTACGGATACATGAGCATGCTATGCTGCAAAGCTTCTACAAGCAATAAGTCATGGGACAGTAAGTGAAAATACCTTCTTCTTCCAAAGATTCTTAACTTCAACATTACAGGTGAGATCCTGCTCCATAAATACCTAAAATTCACTCATTCTCAAATAACAATTGCCAGGCTGGCTTTTAACTCGATGTATTTTCAGGTAGAACATGAGAGGATGGAAACCAGAGCAAAGAAAAACGATCCTGGAGGAACGTTAACAAACTCTCTTGCTATTCAAATTCCATGACGGACAAGCGTGTATAGCACCGCGATTGCGTCCATTACGCGGTGTCTCCAAGCTCAGACGTCTGACTGTACTGTGGGAGAAGAACATGCACCCGCAATTGGACATTAGGCGCCACCGTCTCCCGGGCGCCTGCGTATCTAACTTATTTGCCCAGATAAGCCGGAAGAAATTTGCCCAAATAGGTTAGATA
>KN728861.1:8411-19622 GCA_000816745.1 Ancylostoma duodenale
CCACCCAACTCCATTTTGACCCTCGAGTATACCCAACTATGGATTGCAGAGTTCCCTTCAAAGATGGAGAAGTAAGAATGAAAGTATTTATTAGAAATCCAGCCTTAGGAAACATGAATGAGATCCAACAGTACGCCCTTAACGGCCTTAATTATTGAGAAAGGGCGAAAGTTTGAGCAGTTTCTGACTTCGATGCAGTTTTTGAACCTTTTATTCGACAAGAGAGAGGGGGAAAGAGGGAAGGCGAGATGGAGAGTGAGGGCGGGACGGAGAGAGGGAAAGAGAGAGAGAGGTATCTGATAACCAGCATGCTACGTCGAGTCCAACTCAGGCATTCCAGCACCTCAGCAACACTTCATGTCGGGTTCAATTCCTGAAGGTGGGCTTGATTAGGATGCTATTTCAGTGCTGTTCAGTTGTTACTCTGTCGCCATTATTCGACTTTGCGGTGAACTGGAGCAAAAATCAGTTGTGACAACTCGTTGTACTTTCCGCACCTTGAAGTTAAAAAAAAGTTTTGAATTGAACCAGAAAATTCACTGTGTGATCATGGCGTTGCTCAATGAAATTGACCTAAACTTCTTGCATAGCACCGTCCACCCCGATGTCGTACAGCAGGCTTCTTATCGCGTCGAGCAATAGGCTAGGAAACTCTGCGTCGAATAGCAAACTCTGCCTCAGAACCAGCGAACCTCTCGGTCACTCTATCATTTCTTTGAGCTTCACGACGACTTCTTCCGAGAGAACCTTTTCAAAGAAACATAAATTATCAAAATTGCTCTCTCAGGGTGACCGACATTTCCAGAAGACGCCATTCCAAGATGAACTGAGAATATTAGTGCTATTGCATAGACTTGTGAACTAGCTCTAGACCTTTTACGAGCATGGGCTTGAATTGCGTTATGGGATTCAAAAGTAAAGGCTCCAAAACTTATTATTCTGCACCAATCCATAGATGATGCTACTCGAACAAGTCCACAAAAGGACCGAAATCGAAAGAAGGCTCATTTTCGTGGGGGGGGGGGGGGGGAACGATCTATCATAGCTAGAATGTCCTGTTCAGCTCTTTTTGGTTGAAGCAGAAAGGTCGATTTAAAGAGATTTTTCATTCAAATCTGGACGGAGCAGCGTGGAATAGTTTTTGGAGAACCAAAACGAAATAAAATAAGCAAGATTACGCCAATCTAATATGCTCATTTTTGTTCATTATATGTAAATGGCACGTCGTTTCTTTCGACCGTAGGTGAGGTGGTGGGAGCACGAGTTGTAAGCAACTCTGCAGGCAGAATGCACGCTTTAAATGCGGAAACTCCATAGGTGGAGCATCGGTTGTGGTGTGGAGCTTATCTCCTAATGACAGCTGAGCTAAAATCGCAGCAGCTTTTTCCATGAAGACCGAAGAGGTGGTGCCACAGTACTTTAGATCACCTTTCAGTTCTACCGGAATTGTGTCACAAGTCTTTCAAGCTTCATGGATTATAACTCCATCATTTCACTTTCACCTTCATCTCCTCCTCACATCCGCTTGCTTAGATTCTCCATGAAAGGAAACACATGGAGCAGTGCAATTGAACTATCCATTAGCGACCTGTTGAAAAAGCTTGCACTTCATAATATTCTAGAATGATCTTCGTTGTTCTTTTGCTATTGCGAGACGCTAGTCACAATCCCGTTTCTCGATCCGGATCGTCGCCCCGCCTATTGCCTTGCACTTTTCTAGCTGTCGCCGCCCATAAACGAGTATATCCACTCGTGCTGCCAACAATGAGGTGAGTTATCTTTGAAGCTTTCAATTTTGCCATTTCTTCCGAGAATAAAATCAATAGCCGTAAGGAGACCTTTAGAGGTTCGCTCACACATCAGCAATACACTTCTTCTCTCAGTTTTCGTTTATATTGCTTCGATACCTTCTCTAAGATAATCCATAAGCATGAGATCCTCTTGTAGCTCTTGTTAACCACACAAACGACCACACATGAGTATAATTTTAGTACTCCTCCCCTAGTGCAGTTCTTCTTTTATGATTTGAGAGCATTCCAAGTCTCAGAAACAGTAGGACGATTTAGATTTCGCCGCTTCAGTGTGAAATATGATGTGACAACATGGATTGATTTGTATCCTTTTCTGTGGTGTGATCCAGTCCATGAATCAGCTTGCTTTTTTATCAGTGCTGTTTCTTTCTGAGATCCGTGGTCTCGGGCCCCTAGCAAGCTCTTCTCTTTCATCCTTGTTTTTACGATCTGATTTCAATCTACAAAATTACATTATCGTTTTTCTTCGAAGACAATGTTGCCTAGCATAATTTTAATAACACTTTGCAGAGGCTTATTGTCTTCGCTCGTTGAAAAATCCTGGCGTCGTATACTACCACGCCTCTTGTATCTTTTTTTTTTCGTATAGCCGTCAAATTTGTAGATAGCTAAGTGCATCGCTAGCTCAACATCCTCTGTAGAAATCTTGATTGTTCCCATATTATTTTTAAATAATGGCTGAAAGCGCAGACTCCCGTAAAAGCATCTTGCGCGACCCTATTGTTTATGTTGCGCACCTACGCAACAGCTTCTCGTGCATCGCAATACGGTCCTTGCGCACGTCTCGCCATAACTTGCAAGATTTCTCACCTGTGCGATGTCTACATATTGATATCGATGGCTCTCTTGTTGAACACACCTCTCAACCATCAATCGAGCTTTGGACATAGAAATTGTCATCACATCGATGTTTCTCGCACAATGTGTTAGCCCTAACTGTGTCCCCCAAGGGTTACTGTCCCATCTCACAATTGATCTTGATACTTTAACATCACCAGGGTCTTCAGACGTTAGTGATCACGATGGTATACATATTACACGAATTATACAAATGCGCTGAGAAACCTGTTTGGACCATTTTTTCTTCGGAGGGTCCAAGGTAACCATTGCGACGGCTACCACATGGAGTTGCGCCGCCACACGTTAGGCACCAGTGATCTATGCTGCCACGGTATGAAGCAACTCACTGTGGTAGTTGTCGCAGCGGACACTACGAACTCTCGAGAGAAAAACGGCCAAAAGGCGGATTTTCGGCTTTTGTAAGGAAATATGTATACCATTGTGATCGCCTCATGCTCTTTCTGGTGGTAAAGTCTCAAAATCGATTTTGAGGTTATACACTGCTTATGAGTACGAAATAAGAAGCGCTTCAGTAAGCAAATGATCTGTCGAATCCTATAGATTTCTACAGATAAACGTTGTTTTGGTAAGGCTCCGTATCTTTTGCAGTTAGATTCTTCACCAGGACAAATAGTTCACAGGAGATTCCAAAGGTCGAGGCCCACACGCCGCGTCACAAAACAACAGTATCGATCGAGAAGGAGTGTGGTGGTATCAATGAAATACATATTCGGATGCGCAGACAGTCAGACTGCCAAGACACGGCCGTACTGCTTGTGCGAGCTGCTCATTGGAGTCTCCCATATTTCTGTAACAGCTGCATCAAGTTTGGGAGAAGCACTGTGCCTCTTTCTCTTTTTTGTCTTTTTTAAGTAGGAGCAAACGCTAGAGATAAGCGCTACGGATAATATTTTAGCAGTTTTCTTATCTCTCAAGTCTCCGGTACGTTATGGAATGTAGCCCTTCCTACACATTTGGAACGTTCCCCTCCAACTCTTTCGCCTTGACAAGTTGGTGTACTTCCAAATTCTAAGGGATTCCTTTGATTTCTGGTCAGGAATTTCATGACTAAATTGAAAGAGCGACATAGCAAAACATCTACACCCTCAGACGTACTTGTGCTTGCTATGTACATATATCATTCTGTTGTTGCGAATCTCGTGTCTCCATCTCCCGTAATCGCATCAACTAGAGAAACAGTTGTGACACTGGCGACAGTTCCAGAACTTGCTGCGGGCGTCGTCAAAGCTGTCATTGTGGATATGCTGGTATCCGTTTGGCGCTGTGCTCGATGTCTGCGTGTGTGTTTCCTAACAAGCGAAGAACTCGTCCTCCATCATAAACCGGGTGGTGGTGTACTCGTCCGATCGTATGATGCGCCGCGATTGTTCCAACAACTGTCGGGAGCTTGCCAAATTGCAACGAGCATGTTATATATGAGTGTAGATACAAGAGTAAGTGGGATGTTTGAGAGGAAAATTTCTCCCTGGGACCATCATATTCAAGAAGGCGGAGGCGGCAGTCCATAATACGTCGGAGAACGGACACAGTTCCTAGAAATTTCCCTGAATTTATCAGTAGCGCACTGTTCTTAAGCACCCTTTTACCCGCAAGCCCTTCCATGCTTCCACAACGCTGCTTTCCTAGGGAAACATCCGCGCTTTTTTCGCAGAGCTTCGCTCTCACCAGACCACTTCGTCATATAGCCGCTCCCGATCGGCTATAGCACACCTTGCGCAGTCTCGCAATTCGTTATGACATAGCCGTAACAGGCGCACTCCTGGACTTGTTCCATTTGCGCGAATCCGCCAAGAAATGACCGCGGTTAGCTCATAAGCAGGTTCGTCGGGGCATAATTTCACGTCGCCCGCTAGTTTTGCTGGATCTTTGAGAAGATCGTCAAGGCTACATAAGCTTTAATACGGGTGGTCTCGGACCAATGAGAAACAAGTGAAATATGGAGATTCCTGGGCAATAACGCTACATCAGGATATACTTCTTCCATTGATCGTGGATTAGATTTATTGCTCAATCCCCAGTATTGTCGACACGGTGTGACAGAGAGAAATTACCACAGATTACCATTGTAGCGATACTTGCTTAACTTGGAACAAGCATCAGCATTCAAATGTGTATGAATTTGGAGCCAGAATATTTTACAGAATAAGTTTTGGCAACAATTACATTGTTCCATTAAATTTTGAAGTGGAGACCAATATCTTATGTTTATCCGTTTATTATGTTTATTGATTTCTTCATTTGAAGATTATTTGCTCAGTGACCTTATTTTTCGTAGGATCAATCAGTTTTTCTACCCCCACCCCCATCCAAAACACACACTTTCCCTTTCGGATGCGTATGACGCTGCTACACCACACATCCATAGACCAATTCATAGAAGAATCAATAAGCAGCTTTTGACTATTCCATTTTTCCTTGATTTTATCGTTTAGTAATATTCCTTCCACAATGAAATTCGTTTCAGGTTGCTAATATTCACCTACTGCCTTTCCACTGCCGTCTTATCCCAAAAGTATGGACCGCCTGGGCCACTCTCGTCGCACTTCGTCGACTGGCTGATTGCGCATGGGTGAGGACAGTTAAATCTTGACATTTGTCTTCGGCATACTTCAATTTTTTTGAACTGTCCTGTGAAATGTTTGGTAGTCCTCCATTGTTTTTCCAGCTATGAGAACGACAATTTCGACAGACCGGATGTAGGGCCAAATGGAAGCTTCGGCGGCAAGAAGCGGGCAACGGAACAGGTAAGAGACATTTACTCTCTTTTGTTTTTCAATCCCCTTTCGAGAAATAGGTATGAAGGAAAATTTTCCAACAACATTTTCCTTGTTTTATACCAATAAGGCACCTGCTTTTATAGTCCTTGCTCTCCTGAACACTCAAAGAATGCATGAATGCTGTAAATATTGAATTGATGAAATCCAGTAACATAAAAATTCTCACAGATAAGAAACGAACCGGTCATCTTCATCCATGGAAACGGCGATGCTGCTCTGCATGCACAAGCACCGTTGGCTACTGGATGGAGCAGGTGAATTCATTAGTATCCATCTTAGTATTTATTTGTAACGAAAACGTGAATGTACCTCTGAAATACTTTTCATTCTCATATTACAATCATTTTCAGTTTTTTCTTCTTAAGTTGACAAAAAATAAGTCAAATTATAGTACAGCAGAAATATCCTCGTCGAAAACTTCAATCCAGATCATATTCGGGTCATTTCCAGATCAATCCAGTACTTTATGGAGCAGAACTATACTGAGGGAGAATTGTATGCTACAACGTGGGGTGACGCATGGGGCACAGGATCCATCCTCGATAGCTACAGTACAATGCACACATGCAGCAATCTACTGTTTCTGCGCAGGTTTGATTTGAATATTTGAAACTTGACGCCTCTAGGGTTCCGGATTTTTTTCCAAAAATCCCCCCAGCCTCCAAAAATGTGATTACTGCGAGTGATATTTTCAGATTTATAGAGGCCGTTATATCGTATACAGGTGCACGAAAAGTCGACGTCATCGCCCATTCAGTTGGAGTCGTCCTCGCCAGGTGTGTGAGATACTTCATGAATTGCCTTAAACATCTGGGCGCCATGAACATTCCCGAAAGGCCCCAAGCTCCCCGTTCTTCTTCGAAGACAGCGAATTTTCCGAATAAAATCCGGTACATCTTGCTATCTTTTACAGTACTTGTCATGACTGGGTGAGATGAATCGCTAGAACGAAATTCACACTATAGCCTATCCGTTTCTGGAGAACCCGTCCATACTAGAAGAGAGGTTAGATCATAGCGTCCTGAGGAAGTAATTGACCCTAGCGCTGGCATGTTGGATATCTGCGATTATTTTTGCTAGTTTTATACGCAGTTGTGCAACTTTGTTTCAAAAGTCGTCCTTCTTAACGAGTGACTTAACAAGTGAAGGTTAAATGCAATGTCAGAGAGGCAGTCCAAATAAGGTTGTTGAATTCAACGATTATCAGACAATTCCAGCGGACTCTCGACGCCATTTCCTCAACGTGAAATTTTTGAAATTTTTTTCCAGGAAAGCGCTGAAAGGTGGATCACTAGTCGGAACCGACGGTAACTGCACCCTTGGCCCACCTCTCACCAGCAAAATTGACACATTCGTTGGTATTGCCGGACCCAACTATGGTATGAACCATTTCCTGGTTGCCATAGATCAATCTATAAATCATATTTTTTAGGGCTGTGCGTTTGCCAGTTAGCTCAGACCGTTCCAGCATGGTGCAATGCCTTAGACGGATTGTATCCAGGGTACACTTGTCAAGATCAGGTTAGAGCTTCCTTTGTTATTTTTTTGTATTAAATTTATATATTCCATATGGCTAAGATAAGAAACGAAACGATATTGATAGAAACGACGGAAAAGATAAGATGAAGAGAATAGTCACCTAAGCGCCCATCGCATCTTCTAAGCTCGACGAAAAACCCTGGATAGCTAAAATTTGAACCTAAAATGCAAAGTAAAAATGTTTAACTTCCGTTTAGTACTGACTCTTCATAAGGAAGCTGAACAAAAAATACAAAGCAAAGGATTACATATAAGTATTAGAAGGAAAATCGTCGAACTTGGGTAACCAAACCGAGGCGGGTGACTAGGAAAGAGTATTACGTAGACGCACAAACTCATCGCTACTATATAGAAAACCTTACGGATGATCGCACTTTGCGTTGGAGATGAGTATGATGATTACAAAAAAAGTAAGAACTTGAAAATCTCCTTAAGATTATCGCGTTCGCTTAGTGAGAATAAGTACATCAGAAAAATATGAATAAATGTAAAAAGACTCCAAAAAAGTTCTAGAAAAAACCCAAAATTTTGGCAGGATAAGGGCGTAAGTGGCGGAAAGCTTTCTTAACAACCCAATATTATCGAAACTATCCAGTACTCCACCAGTTGCTCCAGTGTTTTACATGAGCTCTTCTTCTTTGCTATTAATCCTTTGATTCCAGCTCCTATGTGGCTACACCTCTGGTAATTGCAAACAAGAAAACTACTCCGCTCTGCTCGAGAAACTCAACAACGACCCTGCCCGGGAGGCTGAGCACGTCTACGCGATGTGGAGTGATGGTAAGTGTAAACTCCCCGTTTTATCCAACGTCTACTCATCCAAGCAATGTTTCAGTGGACGAAGTGCTGCTGTTCCGAGGTATGACGTGGGGAAAACCGACGTCTCGAATTCCTGGTATGAACGGACGATGGGTGTCCGATCGAAACGGTCACGTCGCTATGAAGGACCTCACAGAGCTGCGACAATTCGAAGCTGTCGTGCATCACTCGATCTAAGGTCTCATTTGTTCATTTCTTCGCTACTTCGTCTTTGGGAATGATCTGTTACCTATTTATCCACTTATTCATTCGTTTATTTATCGATTTGATTACGAGATTGTATGCAGAATTCTATCATTGTGACGAAATGTTCACATTCATCTGCGAATTTCAACGCCGGTAATAAATTATTACATATTTATCAGCGTAAAGTTGCCAGGGTCAGGTAAGCCCATGCCGAAATCAAGTGATTTCGGGTGGAAATGGAAATGTTACACCTTCAAAGTAGAAACAGAGGTTCTTCCGCTGAATTATGCTCAAAAAATTGAAAAGCCGGAATTTTCTAGGATTTAACCAGTTCATACTAGGGATCATTAGTGGAGCTAGAGTGTGGAAACTTCGAGTAGATCTCCATAGAAAATCTCTAGACTATGCCTGAAACTCCTAAACCGTAGAATGTCCAGAAAATTTGAATTTGAAAGTAAAACCCCGATTTATTTGGGTTTTTGTTTGGGTTGTTTTTGTTTGGGTTCTAAAACAGTACAAATAGGGGCTCCAGCTCCAGCTGCTCAAAAATTGGTCCCTAGAGTGGTTTTCAGCCTACGATTGCAGATTACTCTGGCAGTTCTGAAAATGTTAATTGCACCAAATTGGTCAATTTAAATGTTACCAACAGTGCTGATGTTCAAAACTAACCTGCAACCATTGTGAATTTCGTAGCGTATACAAGAGCTGTTGTTTTGGAGCGCAGAAATCTATTTATCAAAATACTCAGATTTTGATAACTGTTATCAGCTAGAGGTATAGAAGCTGGTGGTTTATCATGAAGGAGATGAATTTTCATACAGCTTCCGAGCCCAAGGAAGACATCATATCTGGTTTCGGTGACACCAATTGCGCCGACCCTTCGTTTGAGTAAATTTTTTCCTCAAGATCCTGAAGATTACTGTAGAGGACTCACATGATATAGATGAACATGGTATTTCTCAACTGCGCCAGATGAGTTAATTCGGCTGATACATCCCAATCGCATTGGTCAAGTCATCCTTGCCAAAACCATTCTCCAAGAGCTCGATTGTCGAAGATCTATCGCGTTTGCTTGCTCATGTGAAATCGAGTTGTAGAAAAAGAAAAGCGCTTTTGAATGGTATATAGAACTTTACGGAAGGACAGCAATCCGACGAAAAAATCACTACTGGATAAAACCGCAAGGACCCATGTATACGCCTAATATTTGGGTTTCAACTATGATAAAACATGGAGTCTAAGGCCCGTAGTAAAGTGTCCAGTGCGATCATCGCACAACACCTTCAAGCGATGATCTCACTTCGCGTTGGAGAGGAGTATGTTGATACATGAACAGTGATTAAATGTACGTGTTTCACGTACTCTCACATCACATCCGGGGCTGTTTTAGCGTGTGAGACAGTTATGAACCATTGCCACTAACACGCTTAAACGAGTACGACTTCGACAGAGTCACCAGAAGCACCTTTGCACTTCTGACTAATAGTACACCTTCGCTTGTTCTGTGCTGTGGGGCGCAAATCAACATGCCTGAGCCCGTAGGCTCGAATGCATTCTGTGCAATTCGCGCACCTGATCATATGTACCTTCACACCATCACCATACTCCCAGTGAGATGCTCCGAGAGATGAGATCAGCGCCACGCACATACGTGCTCGCAGATGGTGATGATCTTCCATTCCTCAGCGTTGTGAGGTCTCCGCCCATGCGATTACCGCATCAAATGTGGCGACTAGTTGTGCAGGCAGCTGATCTCACCGCCATGACACTTTACTGCGCGCCTAATTATGAATATAGAATGTGTACGCATTTGTACTACCCTTTTCTCTCTCTTTTTTTTCCTTGTTGGAGACATCAGTGATTACTGGACATCCTTGGCACGTTGATTTCAAAAGTGTATGTGAAAAACACTAGAAGGATGAAAACACTGCTCGAGTTAGGACTAAAATGCCGATACTAAGGATAAGTTGGGCAGAGCGTCTTTAGTTGGGTTGGCTATCCACAACAGCTATAGCATGGTAAACAGCAAGAATAATACGTGAAGGATATAGGTTCTGAGTGTTTATGAAACATCTTTTAACACCATCAAAATCAGGGCCTCGAGAAGACCCCGTATACACGCTAACATCTCGGCCCGTAGTAATCTACCCCGCAAGCTGGCATCAAAGTTGCCACCATGCAGGCAGCTCTGCGTATAAGGTGACAACTTTGGGTGCCAACTAGGCGTGAGGAACGATGCTCGGATGTGCTTGCAAAACTCTGTCCATTGATGGGGATCGAACCCTACTCCATCATGACCGCGATAAACCTAAACCACTAGGCCATGGTCACACGACGGAACTGGGCGAGTAACCATTCAACCAGAGAAGTGAGAATTGGCAGCCTTGCAGTAACAGCTTAGGTTGTTAGGGCCGAACAGGTGAAATTAAGTGGACGCCCAATTGTAGTTAGGAATGTTTATTTGTGAGCAGCATACAGCTACTAGTTGTTAACCTTGTTTTTTCTGCTTGATACTTCTGCAGTTTGGGGTTTTTCCTTGTGCTTGAGTGATCTGGTAATATAATCCTTTAACAACATTTCCGTCCAACTTCCCTTCGTAATACAGTCTATTAGAATTTCGTCGATTTGTGCGAAACGCTCCACCGCGTGACCTACAGGTATCAGCTCAATCGATGCTTGACCACCTGATTTCGCACCAGGTCAAATTTCAACGCTGTTTCCTAATCCTTTCTCGATCAATTTTTCTTTCAAAATGTTGCAATTATAATTGTTTGCTCTCATCATTTCTTGTATTTTGTTATTGCTTTGCTCTTTTAATGGTGTAGTGGTGTTTAATGGTGGTCAAAAAGAAACCATTCCTAAAAACACACGGTTATAGAACGAGCTAGCCAGCAACAACATACAAGAAATTATGAGAACATTTATTTTTAATCAGAACATTCTGAAGAAAACAAACAAAAATTAGAGAAAAGAGCGCTTGAAACCCATCTGGTGCGCGATCCGGCTGCCAAATGTGACCGCCTCAGCTGATCGGCCAAATGAAAGGACGCCAGCAATACGTGTGATGAGGGATTTTATGGGAATCGAACACGTTCATTTTAATTTACTGAACTATTTAGAGGAAGCGTCATTAAATTGAAAGCTAGAAATCACAGGAAAAACGAGACCAGTTTGAAGACACAAGGAAAACACACCAAACTAAAATGTGACAGAAATTG
>KN728862.1:5209-18565 GCA_000816745.1 Ancylostoma duodenale
GTAGTACGTAGAGTAGAGAGAGTAGAGAGAGAGAGAGAGAGAGAAGAGAGCCAAGGAGAGAGAGAGAGAGAGAGAGAGAGAGAGAGAGAGAGAGAGAGAGAGAGAGAGAGAGAGAGAGAAAGAGAGAAAGAGCGGGTGAAAGTGTGCATGAAGTGGAGAGAGTGGCGAGAAAGGCTGGTGTTACACGCAAACACCCAGCTATCGTCGCGTTTGGAACAGACTATAACAATACGGGACATGGATGCGTAGTTTTTAATAAACAAATTGGAAATTTAGGCGCCTAGTCAACTATCGCCGCCTTTAAGACATGTTATAACCAATAGATATGCAAATAAAACTTGAATTGTACAAATTACTGCTATAAACATGCCCAGTGTACTGTAAAAAACAAGCGTTAAATAAAAAGATAAACTATGTAGTTGTTTGTAAAGTCCTGGCCTACCTTCTCTTCCCATTCTTTCGCCTCTCTTGCCTTCTGCTTCTCCAGCTCCTTCACCCGGCGTGACGTCTCGTCGAGTTTATCCGTTTCTGTCTTCAGCATTTTGTGAAGGTCCTGAGATAACCAGGAGTCAATCCATAATAAAACGAAACTCGAAGCAAGCATAAGATCGTTGTTACCTCGATTTCCTGATTTCTCTTCTCCATTAGCATTCTTTCCCGATCCAGTGCTGCTCGACTCTCCTCGTATTGCTCGGTCTTCACGCGCAGTTCATCCTCGTATTTCTTTCTCTGCAGCTCCTCCGCCGCTGAGAACTCTTCTAATTCCTAAATCATTCAGTGCCATACTAGTTAATGTAGTAGTTCTTACCAAGGTAAATACAAGAACTAGAAAGTAAACCAAAAATATTATACGACTAGGACGAGATTTCGCGTTGGGACCTAAGAACAGCAACCCATGCACCGAGCCACAATTGGTACGGGCGGAGTGACTTGCAGTTTCATGCACAGGTGACTAGCCCCACTTTTTCGGAACAACTAGCAATCCTTCATTTTCTTCAAAAAAAATTTCATGACCTGACCTAAATCCACAACGCTGTCCATGTCCCTTCTACAAAACCCGTCGACAGCAAAAACCGCCGCCCTTTGTTCTAAAATATTCACTTCTCCAGAGCTAAAGCCCGTTCATTACTATATAAGCTTGCAATCCAGTGCAAATCCAGTATTTCAGGCCGAGTTGAACGTGGCATATCCAAAACTCCCACAGATTCAAATTAAAAATTGGCGCATTGAGTATCGACAGTGCACCTGGAGTCGACGCGCCAGATGACCCCATTTTCGTGACATAATGAGGGATGCAGGGCGTTATACCTAGAAGGGAGATGCGGCTAGACTCTATCACTGGTCAGTTCAACCAATCGGCCAAAGGGCCCTCCAGCGCCGCCCACTCCAGGTATAACTCTCCACACCCCATAATGAGCTAGTCTTTGACATGTAGTAAGGTTAGATGCAGCAATTCGAGTGAACATTTTTACCTTAACCTTCCTCTCCAGCGCTTCAACTTCAGCGTTCGACTTCATTCCTTTGAGCATCGGCTTCAGACGAGTGAACAGTCGATACCACGGCCAGAGTCTGGAAGAAAATCAGTTAGGAATAAGGAGATGAAGGGAATAAAAAGAGAGATGCTAAGATGTGCCTGGTTACAGACGATTCTCAAGTCGCACGATAAGTATAAATCGTACCTTAGTGTTGTCCACTGTCGCACGTTGTCTTGGATTATACTGTAAGCAGCCTGCTGCTTCAGAAGTTGTTGATAATGGCACTAGAAATATATTATTAAAGTTCCACACATCCTATGATCCAGAGCAAATATTTAAATAGAAGAAAAAACTGCTCCAAAAATAAATATCACTCGAAGAATTGTGCAAAATTGTGAAATTGTGTACAAATCGATCGAAAATCCATTAAAAAAAAACAGAAGGACCACACGGATCAATAACGCTGGTGATAAAAGCGAGGATGTTGCGAGGAGTGAGTGCTTGTGTGGTGATTCTCACAACGTTCTGTGTATACGAGAACAAATAGACGTGAAAGAGAAAGCTGCGTGTCCAGTGAGGCTGAGGATGTTCCAGTGAGGTGCGAATGGTTGGGGATTTAATCGGAATGGTTTTCGGATAATGCCCACATCATTTTTTTCTTTTTAAAAAGATGAAAGAGGAAAGATTTTCTTTTTAACTCGAATTAATTTCCTTTGTGGTGTCCCCAGTATTTTTCAGCGTACCTGGAGGACAACCTCATCTACTCGAAAGTGAGTTAAATGGTCAACAAAAGGCAAGTTGTAACGTCATTTTGGAGATGTTATATACAACCAATTTTTTAGGTGCCCTTACCTGCATATCTTGCTCCACAACAAAAAAGTAAATAAATAAAACAATAAGCACAATGCCAGGCAATCATCTCTGCACCATGGAATGACACCCATTTGGTCTGCCGCGTCGCGGCAGCTACGCGTATCGACACGGGCATTGCTGGCATTGATGTATTGCTTGCTCGTGTCTTGTGTTGTTTTCCACCATTTTTTTCTTTCTTATCATTCCCAAACGCTTGGATCAGCGTGGCAACAAACATAAGCAAAACATCATTACCGGCAACGAGACAACCACAACTCCTACGTGGTTTGCCGTGGCGGGTAGTTGCGGCAGACTAGATGGGCGGTATTCTGTGAAGCAAAAATAATTGATCTGCACAGTAAGCATAGTTGAATTATGGATATCGAGAAGATATCTTAGGAAATACCCTTACTTCTCAAGAAATACGACCAAGTGACTCAACTTAGGAGTAGTTTTTGGCAAGAGTAGACCTTCTCTGCTCAATCCCTACCAATCCTATGGGGGCCACTGCGACAGCATTGGGGCCCCTGTAGAGGTCGCGTCGCGGCTGCTAGAACATCTCTATGGAGTCCTCACTGCCTTATTTGTTGGTCGTAGTAACGTACCCCCCCCCCCCCTTACTTTGGCTGTTCGGTTCGCCGGTAAAGCTTCGCGCAGCCGCGCATCCGCTCGCGGGGGCTTGTCGCGCCAGCTGCCTGTTCGTAGGGTAATGATCTTGATAAGGACTATGGCCTCAGTAGAATAAGACCGCAATAGGTGAGCAGTATTGCGGGGAATGTTCTCCAAAACGAGTGTACAGAAAAGCGCAGAGAGATCTAGAAATCCGAAAGTTCACGAGTGGGAAGGTTGGATTGTCACCCCCAGCCTCTTCCTCAGTTAGAATCTTACCAGTGAGACGATTGGTAGAATAAATAGGCTAGCCTTGTCTCGGCTGGCTTATCAAACTTCAAGTATTTATGAGTATAACCGTACAAACCTGTGCAAGATAACACCGTAGAGCACTCTGGAACTTCACGATCACCTTCGCCAAGGCTGCATCACGAAGTTCTTCCATTTTCGCGACGATGCCAGCTCGGAAGAAGACCTAAATTAAACAAATAGTAAACAAATACAACCATTATCACTAGTCGAAACACATAAAGACTCTCAAAGACTCACCTTCGATTTCCCGACTTTAAACTTGTCTTCCTGGATCTTCTTCTCGTTGACGAGTCTTTCCAGCATCTTCTTGGAAGCCTTGAAAATCTTTTTTTACTAAAAATGTTCCGCCTCAGGTTTTTGTATAATACCTCAGCTGCATCCTTTTCAGCAGCCTGATCAGCGGCCAGGATCGCATAGCGGAAGCGAAAATCAGCGAAAGTCATTCGGTTCGGGAAGCCCTTACGGCAAATTCGGATTCCTTCCAGAACACCGTTGCATGTGAGCTGGAAAGATTGACACAGCTTTCTGCCTACGAGCAGGGGAGAGTCGCTTCCAATCGCCAGGAGTATAAACTCGGTGAATAACAAACCTGATTTAAAACGAGTGGTGCGTCTATCAGTCCGCTGGTCTTTTTCTCGTTAGGAATGATGCATCTGAAACCAGACATGGGATATGTAGGCTGGAGGATCATTATTTTGAAGCCAAATAGAACTTTTGAGAGGAAAATGAGCAATTAAATATAAAAGGAAAATTCACAAATGACCGAAACAAAGGAACAATTAAATGAAATAAATAAAACAGAAAATTTGTAAAAACCATGAAAACCATCCAAACCTAATAAAGTGAGGATGTGTGGTGTGCAGCATACCCATAAGACTGGCAAGAGATTCTCTGTACATGGTGGAAACGGTGAGGAACGATGCCGACTTGCCTTTTTTACGATCCTGGGTCTTTCCTGAAAATCACTGCGTTAAAATTAACAGTACAGGAGGAAGACGAAGTATGAATGGGTGGAGATTTCCCCCAGTAGTGGAAAAATGGAGAAGAAATGAATTTTTTAAACGAAAACATCTCAAGGTGGAGGGTAATTCTCCGTAGAACGCAGGACACCACCAAAGAGTGATGAAAGATAAGCCAATCACGTGCCTCAGCACCGCCCATTTTTCCACATAAAGCTCCACATCGTTCCAACGAACTCACCTCGTGCGCTGAGCTCTTCCCTATCAACGTCAGTGATGTAGTCTTCCCAAATCTGATAGATAAGACCGTCTTTGTCGCTAGTTTTAAGCACTGCCACGGCCGAATCGTTCAGTGGGTCCTGTAAAGAAAATGATACATCTACGTTTTGCGAGGGAGGTTATTTTGGACTAATAAAACCTTTTTTCCACAGAGAAATACATTTTTCTCTAATTATTAATAGAAGGAGATGGAATTCTTTGGTTTTGCCACTATACAGCTCCACAAAAAGTCATTCTGCGAAGATACTACGCCTCTACTTTTTTTTAAATGAGAAGGGCCTGGGAAGGGCGGCGTCGCTGAGCTCTGTGATTGGCTGGTCGTATGAACTGACTAATTCCGGAGCTAGGCCGCGCTTCCCTTTCTAGGAACAACGACTCAGATCTCAAAAATAAAACAATGGAGGCACGGAATGGCATAATTATTGGTCAAAAGAATGCATTAACGCTGGTTTGGAGGGAATGAAGTAAAAATTAAATTCAAAATCACTTTGTTCTTCTCTAACCACTGATCAGCATTGTATCGCACAGTACCAGCGTAATGAACAATGGCAAAGTGAGCCAGCGCTTGGTTTCCGCGAGGTGGCTTAGCCTGAAATAGGAGACATATGAGGTTTTACCCTAAAGAGTAGTAAGTAGACGACGTCCTTTCACCACTACCTTCTGGAAATTTGGATGCTTGCCGAGGTGTTGGTTGTTGAGCTTCTCCACATAGGTCGTGTCGTTTGCTTTCGGCACTATGCATTCCTCATCTAGTATAGAGATGATTCCGAGAGGCTGGAATTATTGTAATCATAGCAGTGTAAGAGGCGCATGAGGTTCCCTGTTGTACAAAATCTTCACAATGATGAGTATGAACCGACCCAATACATCGTGACATCGCTGTGATATACCCCTCGTTTCCATCTAGAATTGATTTAAAGATTTTTATATCGGAAGAATTGCCATGATCGCAATGGCATACATGGTTCTCCACAAAAACATCGAGGACCTATTTTTGAGCCCCTTCTTTTGCGGAGAACTTGGGATGCCTATTGAGACATCTGCCACGAGGAGGTGCTGTGCGCAAATGATCGATGTAAGCAGCCGCATAGCCTGGGGACAATCGACAGTTGGCATCTAGGGCTCCTTTATCGCAGATGCCTTATTGGCTAGCTGGTGAGATTGACCGTTGAACCTTTCACCTCTTTGTGACAGATGTCTCAATGGGTATCCAAACTCTCCACAGAAGAAGGAGCTCAACAACGGGTTTTCGGCATTTCTGTGAGGAATAATATATACCACTATGATCAGCGTTGTATGGCGATTCTTCTGCTTTAAGAATCTTGAAATCTATGCGATACACGGTTTTTTAGCTATCTTTAGGTAGGGTCGTTTCTAGACAACAATTCGGAAGTTAGATGTGATAATTTTGCCGAAACGTAAGCCAAAATAAACTAGTTGCCAACCTCGCCTGAAGCTTACAAAATCAACCAAATTCGGAAGTTATTGTAATCCAGGAGTGTCAACAGCCTTGGAATTAACCTTCTCGATCAGCTCAATGCAAGCCTGCAAATCCAGCCCAAAGTCGATGAACTCCCACTGGATGCCTTCTCGCTCGTACTCCTCCTGTTCCAGCACAAACATGTGATGGTTGAAGAACTGCTGCAGCTTCTCATTCACAAAGTTGATCCAGAGCTGTTCGAACGAGTTGCTCTGAAAATGGGCTCCTCAAAAAAAAAATAGAGTGAATTGTAAAGAATTGCGATTTACATCAAATATCTCAAATCCAGCGATGTCCAGAACTCCAATATAATTCGCGGATCCTTCCAGATTAGCTGACAGTGTCTGGTTCACACGTTTAATGAGCCAAGTGAACATTCGGGCGTAGACGGCCTTTGCAAGGGCACCAACTGCCCAGTCCACCTTAAAAAGTTAATTTGCAAGGTTTTTTTTTAGAACGGAATGTAGAGGGTATAGGTGTACCTGCTGCTTGTTTTGTCCTTTGTGCACCCATTCCGTACCGACTTTTATTCTTGGTTTAACCAAGGAGGAAATGAATTGGTCAGCATCGATACCAAACAGCTTTGCAGCCTTCATAGGACCTAAAATTACATTACAATCTCTATTCCTTCTTTACGTATTCAATTTTAACCATTTCAATTTGATTGTTGATATCTTTATTCTGGAAATTCCAGCCATCCATACCCCCAATATGGTGGAGATCAAGGTTTTCTATCCCTCCCCTGGCCCGAATGCATCACTGAGATTACTCGTGGTAAAAGTGTGAAGGAGTCCAAACTTACCCCTTACTTGTCACCCAGTGACATGTTAACCCATGCGTGACGTTGTCTGACACAGCTATTACCGTGGGCAACTATAAACATATAGGGAACTCCAAACGGTCGCAGACAGGGGCGGGACTTCGGCGCCGCTCGCTTGGGCAGAGACACGAGCGCTTTGGAGAGCAGAGAAACCAGAGCCACATGGTGAGCGCTCCCAAGCGAGCGGCGCCGAGGTCCCGCCCCTGTCTGCGACCGTTTGGAGTCCCCTGTAGGTAAAACGTCACCCTTCTTTCCAGTGATTCGTTCGAGCCTTGGTCCGCCTTCTCGCATACAGAATAGTATTATTTGATAGAATAGGCATTTAAATGGACATTTATGTATCCTTCAGGGTTGGTTGATTGAGGAGATCAAGAAAAAGTAAAAGGTCCAGATATATTTGTAGGTTTCAGCTTTAATTAGCGTCGAAGAGGTTCTAAATTAGCTAAAAAATTGTATGCAGCGGCCACCCTTCCTAGGAAAATGGCCATGTACTTCATTTTCGTACTGTCTTACTTCTATTGATTCCGGTTTACATGGAAAAATTGAATTATTTGTGAAGGTGCTCACTGTCCATGCTGTCCACCTCAGCCTGTTCTTCACGAGGTTTTTGCCTGAAGGCGAAACGAGACATGTGCATGATGGCAGCACAAGTCTTGTACAGATCGTGCTTCTCGCGGTCGGTGAAGTGCATGACGTCAAACGCGTTCTGGAAAAGGTACAATCCAGCCATCCTTGATTTTGGAAATCTCTAAGGATGTCAAATCACTAACCATTAGCCAAAGAAAGAAAAATAAACGTAAAGTTATCCTGGAAATATTTTATGTGGGGAAATTTGTATGACTAACGTCAGTAATCCGGAACTCCTCCTTGTCGTCCATACCCGGAACGGTGATCTCAGCCTGTGACACAAACTTGAATTGTCGAATATCGTCACCCAGCTGTAGAAGGTCTAAAAATTGTATTGTTTCAATAATAAGTCTCATAGTCTCATAAACACTTATTTGAAAAAGAACTTGTACTCCTTATGTCCGTTCTATGAATGTTACGCATGGTAAATACGGATTTGTTCGCAAATTTCTCTTATAAGGGTTTGTTTACTTGAGGCTACAGGTATACTCTTCGAGGAGTATAGCACCTAGCGTCAACGAAGAATGGACTTCTTTTTTGTTACGTATTGACTGTGGGCGGGTCGCAACGATCATCGCCAACTTCGCACCGCCCACAATCGATATGTATTAAAAATGAAGTCGCCACGGTGACGGCGATGCTAGGTGCTATACTCCTCGAGGAGTATACCCGCAGCCTAGGCTATCAGTTGAGTTCTCCATCTGGCACTGTTGGAAAAAACCCAGGGGAAGGAATCCCTTCTCTAACCTTGGGTATTCCCTGAGCATCTTTTAATTACCCAAGTATCTTTTAACTGTGTCAGAAACAAATCAGGATGCTAAAAAGCTTCAAAATAACAAGTGAGGAATAAGATTACAACTGAAATAATAAGATGTGCAGTTGACATACCACGCAATTTCTTCTGTGTGAATATCTGGTAGAAGATGTGGTACGACCGCTCGCCAGGTGCCTGCTTGATAACTCGTGACTTCTCTAGCAGATCTAAGGAAAGTTAAATTTTAATAGAAGATGAAGGTGGCCTGATAGATGAGAAATAGATGACCACTCCCAGAAAACTCACAATGTTCGATGTCGCCTCCAACTAGTTTTCCACGTTTGTCGAAGTGGATACGAATGAATTTTCCGTACCTTGATGAGTTGTAGTTCCTGAAAAACCGCCAAGTTCTTGCATTCACCTAACATATGTATTAGTTTTACAAAGAGGACAAGCACGGATCATAGACCGTACCTCACGGTTGCACCATTCCCGAATGCTTCAATTGCTGGATTCGCCTGCACCACTTGATTCTCGAGCGAAGCTTCCTAAAAAACAATGATTTCCCAGTTTGCAGGACAAAACTTCGTAAGAAAAATTCGGGCAGAAATTGAGGGGACAGATTTTTCGAGTAAAAACAGAGACCTTCCCATAGGATTCTGTTTGAGTGTTGTAGAAACCAGAAAATTTCTCAAAGTTAATCGGTCTCCCACCTGAAATTTCTGAAAGCCCACTAAAAAATTAGGGCAGAACACTGTTGAAAACGTTAATCGAAATTCCTGGAACGTAGAATTCCCAGAGAAAAAAGTAAAAAAAAAACTCGACAGCATTGTAGTTTTGGGAGCCTCGAAAACAGTGCCTATAGCGGAACAGTTATACGAGAACTGGTCCCCAGGCGATTGTGAGCGCCATGAAAACAAATAATGTTGTTAATCCGTGTGAAATGTCGAAGAAAATGTAAGTTCACCACTTTTCTCAACTCCCATTAATATAGTTTTTCAATGGAGTCCAAACGAGAATTAGTCCCCAGAAAGGACTCTTAAATCAATTTCAGAGAACATTGGCGCAGGAAGTCTATCTTTTTTTAATCTTCAATTTCTCCAGGAAATTTAGGTCTTTCGGTGGAGACGAGAACTGGTCCTCAGGTGTTCTCAACGCTGTACTTGTATAAATTGGAGGTAATCAGCACGATAGGTTGATTCCATTGATCCTTCAATGCTTTTTCGCCGAGTAATATGGTATTTTTCCTGGACGAAAACTGGTCCCCACGAGTGTGCTGTCCGTAAATATAGCATCGATGGACCCTCAAAAGCATACATTCCCTGTCAGAGTCCCTCAGATCCTTGTTGAGCAACCTGTAGGAGAATTCAAAGAAAGAAGATTCCTGGAATTTTTAAGTCTTAGAGGTGATGCCACCGCCTCAGGGCTTTACTACCCACACCTGCCTGCTCCAATAACTATCCCTCAGCTTTTTTTTTCAAATCTCCATGTCAACATCTCGATTCGCTGAATCAAGCGTACGCAGCCGATGAGAATCTCTCGAAATCCGCGCCGACATGTTTGCGCTAACCGTGTGTTTGCGGGGCTGTAGCCGATGTGTGCCGGGGGAATAGTGCGCTTAACCCGGAGATAGATCAGAGGGTAGGCGATGTTGGCACAAGCACGTGATGCTGTTCCACTTCATAGTGTTCTTCAACTGTATGCAGTCGGAGATCTTCGGATCGCTGGGTGGGTGGAGAGTTGGCTGCCGGCCAGTGGGCAACACTCCAATCTCAGAAATATTAGGATGGTCCGAGTGTGGCACAAAATTTTACACTTCTATTCAAATAATCATAACATCATTGCTCATGGGTGGAACCAGGTCTGCCAATGTTCATAGTTTAGAAGTAGTAAATCACTCTATCACAATTTGAAATCGAGGACAAGAAATTCCGGATCGAAAAATCAAGGCTGGTTCAAAAATATCGGACCAAAATACTAGATCTGAAGGATTTATTTTGAAAAAAATGGATTTTCTCAGGGTTCTACACACCTTCATCCAGGAAAACTAGCTTACCATGTTATCGGAGAGAAGGAACTGTTCGGTAAAACAGCGCGACTTGCGGCCGGCTTAGTCGCGTACTACATTACCCGTTTAAGGATGCGGTGCTTATCCCAGCATTTTCTGTTTTTTTTTTGGTAAGAGAAAAAAAAATGTGCTGTTTTCAGCATTAGCAGTAGAAGGATAAATTCAACAAGAGTGTGCCACTCAGCACCAAGAGATGAATTCCAGTATAAAACCCTACAGCGAGCGTCGAAGGCGGTGTCCTTTCTGCGGCCTCGAGTAGCACAACTGCACCGCACAACCGCGCCGCGCAACCGCGCCGCAATCGATGTCGTCTGCTGCCGTTTTGCTATTTCTAGCATATTTTCTCTCAGATATGGGAAAATATAATCAAATCGGCAAGAAAAGCGCCTAGAAATAGCATTACGGCGGTAGACGACATCGATTCTTTCGGGCGCGGCGCGGTTGCGGTGCGTATTTCTCGAGGGCGCGGCAGTGCAACCGCCAGTGTAAACGGTCCGGCGATAAAAGGCGGACCTACCCCAAGATCCTTGAATCTCACGGATCTCTGAGCCGACGACGTCTCTTTATTGCCGCCAACATTCGCGAAGTATGCGATCACTTTCTTGGTGTTCTCGGTCTTTCCAGCTCCGGATTCTCCAGTAATGAGCATTGATTGATTTTCGTGATCTAGAAGTATGCAAATTTAGAAAACCCTCCATCATAGTGTATTCGTAGAAAATGGTGCAACGTAACGTTTTACCCCTTTTAACCTACACTTTTTTACCTATTTCTAAAAAAAATACCTGTCATCATATTCCTGAACGCTTCGTCAGAAACAGCAAAAAGATGCGGTGGCATTTCAGTTCGACGTTTGTTCACGTACATCGCTTGCACAGAATCCGTGTAGATTGGCAACATCTTGTATGGATTGATGAACACACAAAACAGTCCCGAGTAGGTCTTGAAGGGAAAAACTGAGAAAAATGACAGAAACAGTGCAAAGACGAGAAATGCTCACGTAAATCATCATCGAGTAGTAACGTTGTCGAAGGTTATGCAGTACGGACGCTTCGTTCAGGAACGTTAAGCACGACATATCCTCAGTCTTCTCGAATTTTGCCGGATTGATCTCTTGACACTCGTCTTTTCCCATTTTCTTCTAAAAAGGGAGCTCTTGAAATATCTCCCACAACAAACAAAAGCTTACCTGGCAATAGTTATCATTTGTAGCTCTTTGCATCTTCTTGCCCAGGAACGAATTTCGTCTCGAGCGTGCGGTCGCGCCGCGTCTGCCGCGACGCGACCGCGCTCGACGACGTGACAGCCAGGCGCACAAATTTCACGCATTGTAACCCACCGTGGATCCATCAGGCATCGTGAGGGTGTAATTGTTCCCCTCTTCCACACCAATCGAAGCGATCACGAAACCCTCGACAGGATCTGGGACCCATGTGTGGGTCTTGTTGTCAAAGCGGCGAGCTGCTTGTTCCTGGAAGCATGTGTTCAGGTGGACAATGACAGGATCAGTAGTGTTTTTTTTTGTTGTAATAACTCGAAAAAAAAAAGTTGTAGGCGGGACCATAGCCAACTATTGAAGACGAAGATAAGGTGAGAAGTGGAAAAATTCAGAAAATTAGTTGAAAACTTAGGTGCAACGTCTCAAAATCTTTCTTCCATGAATACTATGAGCTAAAGCTATGGTAGGAGCTGAAATCCCTAAAAAATCTGCCACCATTCCCTCGCTTTAGTCTCGCTAGAGACACTGGAAAGAACTGAATTGATCAGTCATACTTTTTTCACTGCTTCAGAGTTTTGCTACACGGCCAACGTGAGCTCCAATCAAGAATGCGGCCATTTAAACATCTAAAATTCGTTGAAAGCTCTCTTTCTCCTAGAAATTTTGATTTTTCACGAGTACTTCATCGAAGGTAGTGTTTATGCTCAGCGCTTCAAGTAGGCTACGCCCTCCTTATCCAAATTTCCAAGAAATTCTGAGAAAAAGCTCCTGACACTGAGCAGCTATCTACTCCTCCAAGGATGAGTTAAATGGGTGTCAAATGTACGCACAATGTGCAAAAGAACCTTATCTTGAGAATTCTCAAAATCCCAGAAAACTCAGGGCGGGGGTTCGTGAAGCGTTAAGCACGCAAGCCAACAATGGTTACCCTGTTTGGTTAACCTACAGACTAACTAAGGTAACTGTAAGGAGCCGCAGGATGTAAAAGTTGGGTTGCTATGTAGCTTGATTTCGCGCGGTTATGCGCTCATGGATTCTAGACCAAGTAAAAATCCAAATTTTCATTCCAAAAATTGGTTTAAGTCCATAAGGTAACTTGTAGCTTTCTTCTATGGAAGACTTCGTGTATACTCAAATAAATGGATAAATGAGTATGTCACAAAGTGGAGGAGTGCAGGTAAAGAAGAAGTAATATTATAGGAAAAGTACTTATAGTAACTTTGGTGTCAAAAAACTGAACCATACTACAAGGAAAGGAAATTTCAGCCAACTAACTATACCTGCAACTGTTGGTCCTCTGGTTGTCGCAGGAATTTCCATCCCGGATCAAGCATATAGTCGATCTCCACCATGTCGACTTGGTCGTCGAGACAAGACTCGGCCCGCTTTGACGCGAGTCGTCTCCTCAGCCCCGCTCTCCTGTCGGGCTCTCCCCGCGCCGACAGTGCTCTTTCGACTCCAGAAAAACCAGCTCAAGCGTTGGCGGCTTTCATTCCTCGTTTACAGTTGTCCGCTGCCAGAGTGCAATCCGCCTGATCCACTTCCAGGATATTCCCTACGTGTGGAGACGTGCATCTAACCAAGGGTCAGTAACAAGCAGTCAAATTGTAAATCAAAATCAGTAACAAACATCCTGCAAGGGACCACATGTCCTCGTGCATGGAATACCCGAGATTTCCAACCAAGCAGTGAGATCCCTTAACAGGAGTTAATAGTGACCGTTCTCGAAAATTCCATGAAAGTACACAGATTTGGCGTGGGCTTTTCCATGTAACTCGCCGTTTGGCTTTGCACGGCTCTCGAACATTATTTGCACAGATATTCTGGACTCTCAGCCAAGGAGTGTGTGTGTATGCGCGAAAATACCTTTTTTTTTTAAAGAGAACAATGAGCAGTACGACAAGA
>KN728863.1:0-16137 GCA_000816745.1 Ancylostoma duodenale
ACCTACTAGATCGTGGAGATGAGATGCTTAAAATGCTACAGGAACATCAATAGCCACAATATCTCACGAAGTACGGGCAGCCCACCAAGCATCTGCTGTTCGTCAAGAAGTTTCGTTTTGTTTTCTTTTTCAGATTCAACCCCGGTTTCGTTTAGTGCGTAAAGAGCTTTTTCTACCCGAAGTCGTGGTAACCAGTTGATAACAGCCATAAACAGGGTCAAGCATGACGATGGGAAAAACAGACCCTCAATACGACCCCCCCCCCCTATTCCCTCGTCCGACCGTCACCTCTTCACGACCCCCCCCCCCCCCTCCTGTTCTGTTCCCCCATGTTTTCTCTGTAAACCGAGCATTTTCAAGGAAGAAGCAAAAGAAATGTATTAAAAGTCCAAAATCGGAACCGAAACAATTTTGAAGTCGATATGCATTCTTTTTATCCGATCGGATCAGAATCTCAGCAAGAACGATCACGTCATTACGTGTCAAGACAGGTCTATTTGGCAGCGCGAGAAATCGGCTTCAGCGCGCCCACAAGTTCGATTCCCGGCGCAGTCAAAAAAATTTTGCAGGGGTCGAAATCAATTCAGAATTAAGTCTGAAGTATAGAGGGTGGGAATGTTTGAAATGAAGTGTGGAAAACAAAATAGATCGGTTGCACATGCAAGAATTCGCCTGCAGGGCTCGTCAATTCATGGAAAAATAGGGTGAACTAGACCTCGTGCTGAAGCAGACGGCGAAATCAGCGAACGCTTTTCTATGTGGTCATAGAAGACAATCAGCTCTATCTTTTCCCAAAGTTTCAGTTCTCTGGGTCCCCGCACATATTTGGGAGCTCGATGGGAAATCGATGGAAAATTTGGCGAATTTCCCATGGATTTCCCAACTAAATTGCGGGAAAACGAGCGAACTTCGTGGATCCAGATTCTGTATTCAAATGGAAAATTTCCTCATCTAAAAACCATGGGAGAAAAGTTCCCGTGATATCTGCAAATTGCTTCTCAGTGATTTCTCAAACGGATTCACTCCATTTTCAGCATCTGTTCAGATTGCATGGTTTTCAGTTCTTCAACTCCCATGAAGAAAATTCGCCTTTTACCGAAATTTCACTACGTTTACGTAATAGAGCTCCAAGCACTCATTCTTGTCTCTCATTATCGCGCCCCAATATTTGCTCATGCTTGAGTGAGTTAGATGGGAAATTTCCCCTTGGAGACCCGAAAATTGGAAAAGGAAAAACTTCCCATCGAGCTCCCAAAAAGATTTGAAGATCTAGAAAATCGAAACTTCGGTAAAAGATAGAGCTGATCGTCTTCTATTTAGGAATTGAGAAGTGTTTGCTGATTTCGAGTCAGAGAACTTCAGCGCGAGGTCTAAGTCACACTACTTTTCCACATTCTAGCGGGTCCTGCAGGCGAAAACTCGCATGTGCAATGGATCGATATCGCTACCCACACTTCACTTCTTTTACATTTTCACCCTCTTTACTCCACACTTGATTCTGAAGTGATTCCGACCCGTGCAAAAATTTTTTGATCGCGCCGGGAATAGAACCCGTGGGCGCGCTGAAGCCGGTTTCTAGCGCTGTCAAACAGGCCTGTTTTGACACGTAATCACGTGATTATTCATGTTGGCAAGGGCGACCCCCATTTGTCAGAATGTCATAAAACGATCAGAACTTTCATGTTACATTCCCTGGTCAAGGCATCCCGCTACCTACCCCAAACCACCCCCTCCAATACGCCCCCCCCCCCCCCTCTTCCCACACCCCTCCCGTACGACCTCCTCATGGGAAATTCCCATCTGACGTTTGACCCTGGCCATAAATAAGGATGATAAACCCGCTCCGAACCTTCGAGGATTTCGTGAGAACATATTAAATCTTGTCTAAGATTGTCAAGACATGTTTTATTATCTAATAGTTTGGTCCCTTTCCGTTCCCTTATTCTGCCAACGGCTCTCACTCCAACATGTATTAACTTGTTGAATACGTATCCATGAATTTACTAAGGGTTTCAGTCGATACTGGAGAAGAATTTCGACCCAAATCTCGGAAAAAGACTGGTTATTAGAAAAGATACCAACGAAAAAGAAAAGAATAGAGTTTCTTTGGGCCGTATCGCATATTTTCCGCTGAGGTTAGCAAAAATTAGCTGGAATTTCCTAGATACGGGAGCATCATCACCTCCTTTTCAGTTTGCACCAGACAACTCGTCCACATCGTGACTATTAACCTTCTGAAAACCGCAAATTTCAATGTTTCTATGGCTAAAACCTGCAAAGTTGCAATCAGCTTGCGGGGAAGGATAAGAGGATGACGAATTTGATGATTCGAAATTTTTGCCTTTAAGGATAAGATATGGAAGTTGTGTGAGGAGCGATTTCACTGTGGATACAGGCCATTCACCGCGCACTCGGTATCGCACCGCTCGAACGCATGCGTTCCACGTACTTTCCACATCATTTCCGGAGCCGTTTTAACATGTCAGGTAGCTAAAAACCACTGGGACCAACAAGCTAGAACGTGCGCGACGTGTCAGAAGGACCTCTGTGCTCTCCACGAGGGAATTCACCCATACCGAGTCGGTTCTGAACCGCCTGTACCTCAGAGCATTTTGAGGACGACTTTGTTATAAAACGTGTTAAAATTTACAGGATCTCATCAGTGGTGCTCGGGTCTTCAGTTACGACTTACGATTTACGATTTACGGCGATTTTGGAAAATTTACGATTTACGATTTAAGAAAATCAAATTTTTTGTTACGCACATCCCTGGCCAGCACTAGGCCGTCCTCCGCCTGCTGCCAGCACCATGCGGATAGACGCACGCCGCCGCCGTGGCGTTAGAGGGCGCCGCCGTTGTCGTGGCCACGTCCGCAAAATAGTTCGGCAAGTGCATCCGAAAAATTTTTTGAGTGCTGTCACAATTGAGAAACAAAAAATTCAAAGAATGACAGAGCAGCGGCGGCGAGGTTGCGTGAATCAAAAGGGCAATTTGTATTAGGGTGCGTGCGTCAGACAGACGCGCCCTAGTATAAGTTGGATCATTCATTTGCAAAGGATTTTCCATTAAGATTGGTCAAAGCCGCACGTGCATCCTCAAAGAAAAGAACGTTCGGTCGCCGCAAGGCCGTGAAAGCGTGCTGAGCTGCGTGCGACTCACCTTATCCTTCATCATACAGGCGCACTCGCGACAAACGCACGTATCTAGTACAGATTGCCCTTATCCTGGATAGTGCAATTTATACCAGCCAGACGCGTGCATTCATTTGCTGGGGATTTTCTATTAAGATCAGTGAATTCGGCGCTCACATCCTCAATGAAAAAATGGAACTAGAATAGATCGCAAAAGAAGAAGATAGCAATTCCAACCCACAGCGTGATCGCGAAGCAGTGTGGGTAAACTGTCAGCTGTGAACTGCCCACAAACTATCAGCTCCGTCCACCCCAACTGCCATGTAAAAAGAAGAAGGGAGGTAGCAAAGCAAGAAATTTGGGATGATTTTGAGTGCACCCAAGAGCCCGCCGCTAACGATCGATCTTGGGCAGGATCATGCAGCTAACATGTTTGTGACTGTGAAGCATGCCGAAACGCGTCAAGAAACGCACATAAAATTTTATCCTGAAAATGTCATAAAAAATCAAGAATAATACAGAATTTTTTTAGAAATTCTTCTGCCGGAACGAAAGAGGAAATGATTGGGCGCATCTATTCCTACTTAGGCGGCTGCGCGGGCGTGCGCGACGCGGCGGGATTCGCGGCCGTCCTTTAAAAGGCGCCGGGTGAATCTGCGGCAGTCCTTTAAAGGCAGCACTCACGGAAATTTTCACTTCTGAAATGAGTCGCTTACCATGAAGCCGGCCGCTGGACAATCGCAACACTAAGTTGAACACCGTGGATGGCCACCTACCTGTGAAGATACTGCCGTGGACACATCTGCCGATATGGACAAAAATGGCTTCGTCGCGCCAACTAACGCAGTTGACAGGGTGTGCGCATGCGGTCCGGCGGACGCTTTTTTTTATGAAATTTGCACCATTTGCAGGGTTTCGTGGCGGGACCCATCACGGAACACTCGTCCGCGCTGTGGACACACATGAAATACCGCCATCATTTTCTGTGTTTTTCGCGTGTTTCACGCTACTTCATCGTTGTCAATGAGTTCATCGTCCCCAAAAACCCCGACACACCGCGAAATCTTGAACCCAAAAATTTCCGTGAGTGCTGCCTTTAAGAGGCGCAACACTGCAATGTCTGCGACGTTTGATCACACTGATTGCAGGAAGTTAACGATAATCAGGAGGGGATATCTGATCAGATTCCGAGGAGTCCGCATATCTCAGTTCTTCAAGTTTTTGTGTACATACATTCTTGAATTTTCGTAAAGTTGAGAGATTTCTTTTGTAAGTTTTCAAAATTTGAGATCAAATGGTTGATGAGAGAAGAAGACGAATCTTTCCGCTGTTTAAAATGTAACAAAAACGTTTGAAGAGAGAGAATTTTTTCCGTCTTGTATGATGTTTCGGCATTCTCATAGATAGCTTAGCCCGCACATAAGCCCTTCATCGAGTCGCAGATTTTTCGTATCCTACTATACATAATTTCATCGGTATTTAGTGTATGAGCTAATAGTGAAATTTCAACTAATCAAGTTCTTCATTGCTCTTGCATGGAAAGGGATGTCCAATCAGATCGGAAGGATATTCCTTTTCCTGATGTCTTGTGAGGAATATGTTTTCTGGATCTTGACGCAAAGTAACTGTTCCTGTTGGGAACATTGGGGTACTTGTGTTGAAAAACGCTGATATAAGCATATCAAACAATGAAATCACAAATGCGAACTAGTTCATGAACAAAGAGACAATTCGGAATGGAACCATCTTTAAAAAACAAACAAACAATATGTACTTCTTGAACACTTCTAGATTGTTCACAAATGCCATGCCATGTTGAAGTACTCGATTATTCCTGCATTTGAGCAAGTTCTCGACGATCTTATCCTCTTCTTTACGCTAAAATAGTATTCAATCCTTGCGTTCTTTTCTGTTATCATTATCCCTGCACTTCTAGTATGGTACAGAGCGGCTACTCATGCGTTCATGCAGCCTTAAAGGCAGTGTGCCACCTCGTTTCGCGGGTTGAAAATACCAGTAGAATCTGGACCTCCTCGTCATTAATTCCAAAGATATACGTCAAAGCTCATAAAAATGACGAAAACCCCGTTTTCGGAGGGTTCGAAAGTGCAGTTCACGGACCACTTGGGCGGAGCGGTCCGTGAATGTGCTGGCTGCCCGCCACGTCTGCAGCGTTGGCCAACACGTCTAGACGTGTCCGACCGATAAGATCAACGGCTTCACCCGTCCACTCGGCTCGACAAACTGTCACAAATCCCGTCCCGAAAAACGTCTAAAAATATGGTTTAGAGACCTTCTTGTATCATTTTAGGTAGTGGGTTGATGAGAAAGTTCTGCAACACTTTTTATTTCCATTTCCAAAACGCAAATGCAGTTTGACAGGTGGGATCTTCTGTCGGTACAAGGTAGTATGTTCTCGAATCTTTCAAGTGAAGGGCATACGAGGGAAGCTCTATCAGTATACAAATAATAATGCCTTCGGCCAATCGAGTCTCACATCGCTCCTTTGTCTATTATGGTTTCCTGCAAGGACATCCTGTAAGAAGCGCCGACGCCAATATATGTGCTGCGTTTGAAGGGACCGTTATTCACCATTCGACAGCCCCTCGATGGTACCAGGGCTGCGAGTCTGACGAAATGCTTGCTTGAAAATCACTCATCTGAACGTGCGTCGGCCGTTAATAACGACGATTTGCGGGACAACCCGAGGACGAGGTCAGATGCCGACAACTGCAAGTTGGCGAAGACACTCCATTGCGACAATGGGACCGTCATCACGGATCCTCGCTTCCTCCGTTTTAGCAAAGTTCTCCGGACATGAATACCTCGTGTGTTGTGCGAATATGATAAGTCATGCCGGGTGAGCACCGAGGAGTCGCTGCTTCTTCGTCCGCACGGGAAGGACTTTCTAAAGGATATTCAAGTATGTGCGGAAGCTGGATTCTGTATGCGAACAAAGCACAGCAGCAACAGTCGATTCCGTGTCCGGGATCACTTCCAAAACAGTCAAAAGCTGACTCGCCCAAAAAGAGAGTTTTTCCATGTTGTCGGTGGAGCCACAAAGAATGCTTTACTGAGATTTCCTAGGTAGTTGCACCATAATGACGATGGATCACTTAGCTACCCAACCCTAGAAGTTGGCAAGTGACATCTACGAAAAACTCATAAAACGAGCAAATGTTCACTTCCTGCAAGATGATGCTCACGCGCACTTTGCAAACGCAGGTCGTGAGAAGACTCTGAATCTCGGTTCGGGATTTATGTCACAGCTGTTGTATTTGCCAGACCAGGCCCTGTCGGTCTGTCACCTTTTTCTGACCATGAGCAACCATCTATGGAAAATGAGGCGTGGCAATCAACAGGGACTCTCAAATGAGGTGTTCAAGTTTTTCGATCCACAGCCTCGTGCGTTTTGGCAGGGAGAAACAGAGAAGCTGCCCAAAAGATGGGCAAAGTTACCATAGATTAATGGTAATCGTAGCATTGATTGAGATTTTGTTCTAATGGAGAAAACCATTTCTAAAGAATTCGTTGTGAGTGTTGCAGAACTTTTTCATCAACCCAATATACCGTTGGATTCATCATGTCGAGGAGATTCAGAATCTTGTGAAAGCCCAGACACGAAAACGAGGTGACACACTGCCTTTGACACCGCAATGTTGCTCCTCTTAAAGGACGACCACGGATTCACTCGGTGCCTTCTAAGGGACGGCTCGTGGTACCCGCTGCTCCGCGTACATCCGCGCAGCCGCTTGAGTAGGAATAGATGCGGCCGAAGTTGATTCTGAATCTATCCATGCGATTGGAAACAATTGATCTTGGGAGGAGATATTTGAAGAAATTGTGTTGAACTGGTCGTTT
Source organism: Ancylostoma duodenale (assembly GCA_000816745.1). NCBI lineage: Eukaryota > Metazoa > Nematoda > Chromadorea > Rhabditida > Ancylostomatidae > Ancylostoma > Ancylostoma duodenale. The sequence goes on from KN728863.1 coordinate 6,994, forward strand.
TTTGGCTATTTTTTCCGCTGTAGCTAAATAAACGAGGCAATTCTATCATTAAAAAAAGTTAAAATAAGTTTAGGGTTCAGAGAATTCCTGAGCAGTATCTATCAATAATCTAACTAAAAAGTTTGAACAGGATCCGTTCGGTACCAACAATGCTGTGTGTACTGCAAGGCACTTTTTCAGCTGTAGTTCCCACCAAAATACAGCTATTAGCAGCCAGCGTCGATGCACGTATCGGTACCCTTTCGGGAATCCAATGCGCATTTTTGCTTTCTTTCATTTTCAGTTTCGAGACAAAATACGGTCTACCGATGCACAAGCAGTGTCTTCATCGTCGGAAAACAGTCCGATCTTCTGCCGGTGTTTGCGGGGCAAAAACTCAGTTTTTGATGACTCCCGCACACATTCAAACGGGAGTCATCATTTTGTCAGGCGGGCCACGCGTCCGAATGTCTGAATACAGTCTGCTAGTTCCGCAGGGGGCTTGCCGGCGCACCGCCCGCCATCACGCGTGGCGTCCTCTGTCCCAGCAGCTCATCCGCTGTGCATCGAGCAGTGATGGGCACCGGTAAACGCATCGGGTTCCTTTTGTGTGTTTTTCCATGGTTTTTGTTGTTTCTTTTCTGATCAGCTGTTTGCATTTGTTTTTATTTTTCGTAGTTCCACATTCAGTTGATTTTATCACTTCTTAGATGCTGTGTGCTTCCTTCTGAGTGGCATTTTTTCAAAGGGTCGTTTTACTTTTGTTTTATAAAATCATTTTTCTCGCTTTGGGGTGCGGGCTGATTTTTTCTGGTTTATGAGTAAGGTGGTACTACACCGACGATTGAAGAACAGACAACATGAACTGATTAACTAAGATTGATGGAAGAATTTATGCACGAAAGCTAAGGAAGTGAAGGGGCATAGTCGTCTCTCAACACTTCCGGGACTCGATAACCGAGGTGCAGCATTTCAATGACGGCCTCATGAAGGTCGTCATCATCACTGCAAATCAACTTCACCTCTTCTCGGCGTACGCACCACAGATAGGCTGTTGTGACAAGGTTAAAGATGAATTTTGGACGTTGCTCGACGAGAAGAACGCGGAAGTACCACAGGAAAACGCAATCGTTGTTGCAAGAGATTTAAATGGCCACGTAGTGGCAAAGGACAGTTACAGATGCCGTGGAGGCTCTGGGTACGGGACACAGAATGGAGATGGCGAGCGCATCCTGGAATATGCTGACTCTCACAACCTCGCCATAATGAATACAAAGTTCCAAAAGCGCCCTTCTCACCCCGTCCCCTCTACAGTGGCAACGTGAAGACCCAAATCGACTTCATTGTCGTACGACATCGCGATCAAAAACTAGTCACCGTTGCGAAGGTTGTACCCTCGCAACATCGCCCGCTTATCTGCACCATGAAAATTATGCCGCCAAGGGGGATGCATGAGGAACGATGCTGACCTGCACGAATCAAGTTGTGGCGGTTGAAGGAGAAGGAGTCACAGCAACTTCCAACAAGTTGCCGCCGATCACGACCGTCGACGAGACTCGGAAGAACGCAACCCGAGCCATTGTAGAAGTGGCACATTGAGAACTCGGCAGGACTAAACCAGGTCGCCGGAGAATTGACAGGCAGGCGTGCCTATGGACGGATGGAGTGAAAGTGAAGATGCGCGAGAAGAAACCTCTCTACCATGTATTCATCTGTAACAGCATGGATGACAACTGGCAGAAGTACCTAGAAGCGAAGAAAGCCGCAAAGAGGGCTGTGGCTGCCACGAAGGCTGAGCACTACGACAATGTTAGCGAGAAGCTATATGAGAAAGATGGCGGAGAACGCCTCATCTATCTACTTGCGAGGTTTCGACAGCGGCTGGCCGAAGACGTCGAAAAGTTCTACGGAGTTAACGACGATCACTGTCATCTCATAACAGACTGCAAGAAGGTAACGAAGAGGTGGTGTGACTTCTTCGAGAAAATCTCAACAGAAGAACTCAGCCATCCATCCATTCTAGAATTATCGCCGACTTACGGTCCTATCCAGCCGATCACCGTGGACGAAACCATGGCTGCGCCAAAGTCTGGAAAAGCGACGGGTCCTGATGATGTAGCGGCGGAACTATGGAAATCTAGACACTGTAACTCAGCAGAATGGATGACGCGTTCTTCAACGAGGTCATCGCAGAGAAGAAGACCCCTGTGGATTGGCAAAAGAGCACCACAATCCCGATCTGGAAGAGGAAAGGCAACCCCGCGGATTGCTCAAATAATCGGCCAATATGTCTGCTGTCTCACAGTATGAAGATATTCGTACGCATTATCGACCGCCGAATACGCGACATAATCCGAGTTACCACGAATAAGTGTGGTTTCGTAGCCAGCTGCGGAACTACGGATGCAATCCATGCGGCTCGACTGATGATCGAGAAGCATCGCGAGAAGTAGAAGCCACTGCATCTAGCATTCCTCGATCTGGAGAAAGCCTTCGATCGTGTGCCCCCTGAAGTCATTTGGGACGCGTTGCGGTGGCGCGGCGTTCCTGAGGAACTCATCGAGTGGGTTAGGATTCTCTACTAGGACCCAAGGAGTCGAGTGCAGGCAGCCGTGGGCACGTCAGGAGAATTTCCCATCACCGTAGGTGTACATCAAGGATCAGCTCTCTCACCGCTTCTCTTTGTCGTCGTCATGGACGCTGTTACGAGAGACCTCCAGAGACCGACGCTAGACTCTGCCATACGCAGATGACGTCATGCTCGCGTCTGAACAAAAAGAGGACCTTGAGCGACAGACCCAGGCCTAGAGCGAACGTCCAGCGCGGCTCGCTCTTTGGCTCAACGTCAAAAAGACTGAGTATATGTCGATCGATATGGAGGAGCCCACCACCATTCAGGTTGATAGCAGTGACCCTCCGAGAACCAACAGTTTCAAGTATCTCGGCTCAGCACTCTCAGTCGATGGAAACCTAGCCCATGAAGTCTTCGCCCGCGTCAATGCTGCATGGTTGAAATGACGCTCGATGACTGGAGTGCTGTGCGACTAGAAGATCCCTAATTTCTTCAAGTCGAAGGTGTCGAGCAGTCGTTAGATCCGTCGCACTGTATGGTGCAGAGTGTTGGCCGACCACCAAGGAAGTGGAACGCCGCCTAGGTGTGATGGAGATGAAGATGTTACGATGGATGGCTGGTATCACGCGTGTGGACCGCATAAGCAATGAGAAGATCCGAGAGCGGTTCGGCATAGCCACGATTGCTGACAAGCTCCGCGAAGCCCCCCTTAGATGATACAGCCACGTTCTCCGCGCCAACAATGACACCGTCTGCAAAGTAGGCCTTGATCTTGAGGTACCGGGAAAATGGCCAAAGGCACGGCCTAAGCAACGTTGGCTGGAAACACTGCATGCGGATCTGAAGCAGGTGGGTGTCCACTCAGACCAGGCGCACGATAGAGCTAAATGGCGTCAGAAGATCAGGAAAGCGGACCCCGCCAACGAATGGGACAAACGCCAAAGAAGAGGAAGAAGGAGATTCAAGGTTGCGTCATTGATATGAAGAGCAAAAAAGTTATCTAGAATAGAATGAATGACATTCGAAACTTTACAAAAACTAGGTAAATTCCTCACTGATTTGTTCCTCATTTCAAAAGCTGTAATAAGTTGATTCACTGTGCCTATAACAGGTATTCACAAATGTAAGATACAACAGTGACATACAATTACCCGGAGTGCCACGGTGTTGCCTGGCCAGTTTCCCTGTGTTGCCTGACCAGTTTCTTTTGGTGGTCTGGTTCGTTTTAAGGTGCTTATGCTGTCTGACCATAGTCCAGGTTTGCATCATTAGTCACAATATTCCTTTCTTGCAGAAGTGCCGAGTTGGTGTGAATTTCACTTCTGCAAACATACTGGGCTGGGTTTCGTGGAGCATTAAACGTAAACCAAAGTTAAATATTGATTGCTATGGAGTACCCAATGTTAGGAAACATAGGACGTGAAAGTGGTTAGCTAATATGGTTTCGCTCAGTTATACAGCGGCGGCCACATTTTTAGCACACCCGCGATTTCGGACCACTGAAGTTTTTGCATATCTCAGCCCAAGAATGAGCAATCAAAACCAAGTTCGAGTATGTGTTGAAGCTCTACCGAGGCTTCTTTCCTGCTGCTCACCACGGGCACAGACTCACTTGGAAGTGGATTAAAAAATAAAATTTCAATCTCGGCAGTTTTCTCAAACGAGGTGCAAAAGTTTTGTATCTACTTATGGAGGCGAGCGCAGTGGAGATTTGAATTAAGTACTTTTCTGCCTAACATTCTGTTGTGAATGCTATTAGCGCACTCTCCGTAACAGCTAGACCCAGGGACAGAAACGGACCGTCAAATTCGTTAAAAATTTCATTTTATTAAATTGCGAGGATGAGGCAAGCTTTGGGATTTCCTATGAGTTTCTGAATGCCTGCTAGAAGCGCTAATCAGAGAAAAATCCACAGTCAAAATGCATGTTTTCTTCCTGTATTCACCATGAGTCCTCTTTTTTCGCAATTTTTTAGCTATATTTGGAAGGCTCGTGTTCTTCCATGAGGTGAAAAACTGCGCATCAAAACTAGTATAGCAAAACGAGCACCAATATCGGGAATAAAACCACATTTTCTTTTGATTCGATGAAAACGAGTAGGAGAGAAACAAAAATTATTTCAAAAGTAATGCATTTTCAGCTCTGAATACAAGGAATGCGTGCAATTCCTTACAGATACATTTTCTTGAGGAGCAGAGTAGAGATTTTTGAAGAAAATGTTATGCTTTATCACATTCTAGAGTACTGTCCTGATAGCTCACTCCAAGCTTGAAATACGGATTTTATATTTTCATCAGTTGATCGCCCAAAGCTGGCAGCGTGCTAAATATGTGGCCGCCACTGTATGTTCAAGAATCCTAGCCCGAAATCTACCTCTTTGGGCCTCAAAGGCAGCGTTTGTCGAAATCCTAGACTCAGAGTTAAACGGCTAATAGTATAATAAAATACATTGTCAGCACATCGTAAAAGTTCAACAAACACAAAAAACCATGACTTAGCTGCGAAGATATCCAAATCGAAGTCGTGAACACACCTGCCTACTATGAATACAGCTGCCTTGTATGCGCCAGCGCACAGAGGCAGCGGTCCCTCCGTACAAGCGTGTGTGATTTTCTCGTAGGTAATGCCAAAAGTACCGAACGGAGCGCACTTAATCTTGCGAGAAACAACGCTCCGATTTCGCGTGTTTTGCGCTGCTTCGCGATTGATTATGAGTACTGGGTCCCTCAAAACCCCAAAATCCACCAATATCTCGAACAAGAAGATTTGAGCGGGTGCTGCCTTTGAAACACTGGATCTATGAATGAAATCAGTTCCCTCAAGGTCTGCTTTCCTCTTCCCTCAAAAGCCAAGGAACACGAGAACAATAAATGCATAATAAACCATTTCTGAGGCTTGTCAGAACTGGTAGTGAGCATTTATGGAATTTTGAATTATAACTGAGATGAGAAAGGACTATCATGCATAGAAGGTTTGGGATTCTTCAAAAAGAGTCAGTCTATACCTTTCACCTGGCACAGTCGTCTAGCAAAAACTGTTTGTCAGCACTCTAAAAACATGCATTAGATCGGATGGAAGACGGGCTGGAGTTTGTGGTTTCTTTTGCAAAATCAATATTCTTGATTGAAAATTAAATCCCCGTACAATAGTGACTATTTAAGAAGAAGCGAAACCTCAATTTAAACAAAGGGTCAATAATCAAGAAGAAAAGCGAAATTACAAAGCTACCCTAGCAATCGAACAGAACACGAAAGGGACCTCGCAGATCCTCAAATTAACAATCGTCAGGCAGAAATTTCCCAAACCCTAAGGATCATTCAAAAAGACGCAAAACCCCAATATAAACAAGGTAGGAATACTAATCTAGGAGAAGAAGCCGAAATAAACTCGTGAAGAAAACGGATCAGATGGAGATCGGGCCAGAGTTTGCGGTTTCTAGAATCTACTAGGTTGGACTATAGGTTCGTGCGGTTTTTTTTTCGGTTATTCAAGAAAAGCATCAATCACAACGAATATTTTACAAGACCCTTTCACCCTCTACGAAAGTAGCATAGCACCTCTTCTGTTTTATGTGAGTGAAGAGCCATTTTGCTTAGGATGACTTAGTTTATGGTCTTCTGCTGCAACTCTTGAAGGGAGCTCTATGAAATGCCTGATGAATTACTGAAAATAAATGATTGGTAACTGTCTCAGTTCTGCAGAGTTCGAATGAGCAGAGTTACCTTCCAACCCAGCATCTCGATTGTCGTTTCGGCGTAATTTACCTGGAGGAGTCGCGCATTCTCAATGTGAAAGGCTCGTACTAAGCACTTCGGTTTTTTTTTGTGAACTGGATCAGATAAACTTATGTATTGTTGGTATTCACCATCTCTAGCGGTTTTTCTTTGAAAAGGAGCAAACCCTAGTGGATAATGGTCTTGCCGCTCTCCTAACTGCACGTTCAGAATCAAAGGCATCCGCTAGGCTAAAATTGATCTCCTAGAGCGGATATTGACTTCTTCGATGTTCCTTCAACAACAAGACCCTTTACATCAATGCATTAATGTAATTAGCCACTTGAGCTGCATTCGATCCACGATCGAAGTCGAACAGAAGGGCGGGGGCGTCGGAGGTGTTTGTTCTTGCCAAATGGGTGGCTCTCATTCCATACAATAGAAAAGGAGTTGTAGCATGAATTGAGGAAATCGGTTTCAATATTCGTAAAGAGCAAGACAAGTGCTACAAAATGAGTCACCGTATCTATTGAAGAAAGTTTGAATACCAGTGAAAATAACAATATGGAAAAACCGCACGAACTCGTTGCCCAACCCAATACATTCACAAGGGATAATATTTCCCAACCATTCAAAGATACTGGAGCCTCGATACAAACAAGAAGCAAATTTTATCTTAGAAATAGTGGTCAAAATGCAAACCACATATCGGAAGGAACACGCACATTACCTTGTAGATCCTAGAATTGACATATTCGTGTGTAAAAATCCTAGAATTGACATATTCGTGTGTAAAAAAATACCCATACAGTAATGGTCATTTGAAAAGAAAAGAAATCTCGAAATAAACAAGAGATGAGCGGTAATCTAGAAGCGGAAACCATGAAAAGAATAGTGGAGGCGAACCGTAACGTTTTACTTCTGTCGTAGCATAACTATAATTATCTTCTTCTCGGAGTGCCGCATTTTCTCTCTAACTTTCGCTTTCTTTGCTTTTCGTATGGCGTTCAAGAAAACTTCGTGGTCCGTGAGTGGAAATCTGTTCCGGCAGATCAAAAGACATGCGTATGAGTGAACAACAAAGCAGAAAGCACGTTACTCCAATTATCTAGTCGTGATCTTAAAAAAAAAAACGTTGACCCAGATTTTTCAAAAGACAGTGCGAGATGACCTTTACGGGCAAAGCGGTGAATCCATTTCCTAGTACTTTTCCATTGTTTTCCACATTTTTTCCATAATGTTTAGTGCTACAATTATCGATTGCCTGGCTATCGACGTCATCTTGCTACCGTAATCCTATCAAGTGAGCAAACTTCTCGACACGGATTGCAGTGATCTTTGACTTATTTCAACTTGACTCACATAATGCTCCATAGAAAGAAAAATATCCAAGGACTCCGAGGATGGGCTATTATTTTGGTGGTATTATTCCAGTTTTATCCAAACTTCTTTCCCAATGGATACATTGGAGTGGACATGTAAGCGTTGATGAGTTCCAATACATTCCAATACAATTGCTAAAATGTGGTGGGAATATATCCTGTAAATAGTGTTTGATCGTTAAGTGATCAAAATGCTCAAGAAAAGGGAACGTTGCTGTTATTACACCTACACAGCTTCATTTGATTCAACTTTGCACTAATGCTATATTGGGGCTATGTAAATACTCTCTCTTTTATCCTACTCACACCCCCTATGATTTTATTATGCTTTAACAACATCAAAATCATCGATAAAAGAAAACCTCCAAACATATGTTATGAGGTGTTGTCTCCAAAAGACTTTCAGGAAATCACCAGCCAAAAACATGTAGCCTGCTCGAAGCTTGCAAAGCATGTTACCCACGAACAATATAAGAATTTTCTGATCAACTGTAAGAAAAGAACCAAACTTTCCGACTTATGGTTGTCACTAGAGAGAAAGTGTGAGAGAGGAAGCTTACAAGTTTGCAACGCTTTTTTTAATTCTCCATAGCAAAGCACTTAGAATCTTACACATCAATAATTCTAAAACCACTCAAAAAATATGTTGCTTCTAACTTCAAGATCTTCTGCGGCTGCTATGGCTCTACCATGTTCTTTTCATCTACTTGATTTATCCCAGTACTCCTGAGCTGCCAATACGAATGAACGAGTAAGTTCTCCCCCATATAATATCAAATAGAATACGTAAAAGCTGCTGTCCCACACCAGTCTATCATGACCACTAAGGCTACCACCATACAGGGGGAGGCATAAGTTATTGTACAACCTCAAGTGACATGTTTCTCCTCAAGGGTGGAATGTCTTCTTTTGCTGAACTCGAGCACAATTAATACGGCTGTCTAAACCGTTTTTTTTTTGCAAATTGATTTGGAAACTTTAGGCACAACTCAGAAATTTCAACGCAAATTTTCATTTTTCGCTGCCACTGGTTGCACTGATTCGGCCCGCAATTTTCGAACAAAACATCCAAAAGAAAGCAGTATTTGACAACAGTTCGAGGTGAACTAAACATTGCCTAACCTTGGAAAACATGAACAAGAGATAGATACGCGAAATGGAAAGATGTTTTGCTTGTGAGAGGAGAGAACGAGGCTGTTCCGGAATGGGGGAACCAAGAGCTACATACATTTCGAGGGTCAGGGTTGGCCCATACGCAAGCCTTCCTCCGCCCCCCCCCCCCCACTCCTAAGAATAGGTCGCCAAATTTTCGAAATCATTTTACAACACAAATGAGAAACTTGTATCAGATTATTTTTAATAGACTGTTTTATCCCTGTTCGCCACTGCATTATATTTATTGCTTTTATCATGTCTCGACTCCTTCATGTGCCATCTCATAGCGGTGAAGGGGTGCCCGCCGGCCGGATCCGTCCGGGAAAGCGGCTAACGGCACACC
>KN728864.1:10408-23802 GCA_000816745.1 Ancylostoma duodenale
TGACTAATCAGAGGAATATCTGGCATTTTCTGTTCGGCGGGAAGCGTCTTGCAGAAATAAAGCAGTTTCTTTCGCTGGTGCGAAATCACATGCTTTCACAAACTCTGTGGTAGTTCGCCGAGCAGCAGCACTCTCTCTCTCTTTCTTACTCACGAAGCACAGTAGTACTACTACATAGTTCTACAATTTCTTCTACTCTAACCCTCTTAATCCAGCTCTGATGTTCCCTCAGGTTAAGATACGTATACTGGCATTTGTCCTGAAAAAAAATTATAAGACGGGCTTGAAATAACTCTTTACCACGCTTAATTAAAACCCGTTTCGTTGCTAACTAAATGTTTCAATTGAAATCCCAGGCCAATCTTTCACTTTTATTCAACTCTTTTCCAATAACCTGCGCTTGTCCTTGTGCCTATTCGTAGTTCGCCAAAATTTTGATTCTTTTGGCTGCCCTTTCGTGGGTTATGCTGTTGGCGACGTACATCTTCCTGGTAAAATCCATATGATTTCCTATACCCTTCAAAAACTAGCAATTCTAACTATTAAGCAAACGAATCAAGCAAATTTTCGGAAGGACCGCAGCAGAAAACCGGAAGAACCGGCAGGTGACTCACGTTTGTTCCGGTTTCTTACTGCAGTTCTTCCGTCTTTCCACTGCGCTCCTTCTGACTTTCTACTGCAGGCCTTTCAAACCACCCATACAAATCCATTCTGCTGTGGTCCTTCCCAATCTTTTTATCTCTGCGACTCTCACTTCTCAATCAAATAATCGAGATTTCTTTCTGCTGCGGTCCTTCCCACAGTTTATCTGAGAAAATAGGAATTTCTAAAAGTTCTAAAATAAGCGTGTTGCTGAACACGTACTGTCGAGCACCTGAAACGATCTGAACGAGCAAAATATGAAAAATTTCCTGATGTACGAAATATAGCATATCCCTCCATTCCTGATTTTTAGAGAAATCTATAAGAAGACTGGTCAGAATTTCGGAACTTGCATTTCCGTGTTTAAAGGCTTTGAAAAGGGGAAAAGTGGGAAAACTGCAGTGGAGCACTACCGCAGATCATCTGAAGAATTCAGAGAATATTTGCTGTATCACCTGGTAAGACCCGTGCACAAACCGATTACTTGAAAATGGCCCCGAACTTTGGTTGGTAAGCATCTAAGCGTTGCTAGGTATGTATGTATATGGTCATTGTGTTTGTCACCAGATGTAATCTTATTCGAATGTATTGTTATTCGAATATTACGAAATTCGAAAGATCGGTGGTTTGCAAAAATTCGAAAATTACTTTAGATCGTAAAACTAATGCACAAACGCATGTAACCGGTGGGATTGGCAGGTGCCAGAGAGCGCGATCAGATGCACGGAAAACACAACACCCCGATTCCACGGATTTCTCGTGTGTTCCGCGCTATTTCACAGTTCGGAATTCTATTTCTTCAGAACCTCGAAATCCACCGAAATCCTGCCGAGGCACAGATGTTGCGGCATTTGCGGGCTGGTCCAATTCATTGAATACTTGAAATAAGGACTAAACTATGTGTGAACTATGAATTCCAATTTTCATTGCAGCAGAGTGGATGTGAAGCGAGGATTCATGCTCAATATGGCAAATACTTCTTACGTCTTCGTACGTCTTTTGAATCCTGGAATTACAATATTTGGGATGTTGAAGAATATAACACTTCTAAAACCCGCAATTTCCTTTTTGAAGGAGATTCAGGTCGTCGAGGCTGGCACATGCATCAGGAGAGGTCTCCCCCACTGCGCCAAAATCAAAACGAGGCACCCTTTGAAAAACCGTTCTTACATTTACACAGTCCCCTCTAAATACGCAAAGTTAACATAAAGCCATCCAATATTGCACGATGCTAAAAGAATTCCATTAAAAAGCAATTTATCCTTTTTCGGCGCGAACTTAAAAGAGGGTCTCTAAAGTACTGAAAAAGAATTGAAAGGACTTCCGGGAAGTCCAGACTTCATGGATTGATAAGGATTGATAAGGACAAGCAATAATGGCTAGTAGCACTGCAGGGCAAAGACGGTATAGCATATTGCATCGGAGAACAGTTGTGAAGATATTAGAGAAACAGAGAACGCGAGAAATAGTGCCTTATTCGGGGAGGCAGGCGAGAAATGCAGATCATAGGCGCATATAATCAACTGTCGTCATTTTTGAAATGGGCTGTGGGACTTGTGTCTCATCAGAAACACCAGAGAACTTTCCACTCCAGCGGCTGCGTGTTCTTTCCTTCATTCCACTTCTTCCGCCCCCTCCCCTCCATTCTTCCCTGCCCAAATACGAAACCTCTCTTGTTTTTCCACCCTTTTACGGAGCCTGGAAAATTACGGAGCCTGGAAAACCCTCAAGAAGGTATGTACTGTGACCTGGGCACGAAACACGAGCCAAATCACATTCAACGTGGCACTCTGGTCGTCTGCGCATCCACACATTTCATTAGCACCACCGTCATTCGCGTTCAGGCCTCCGCTTCCTGTTCTAACCTGTTCATACGTGTGACACGAGTGAGCGCAGGACCCAGCCGCTGCAGTTAGCTCTATGCTCATTCGGAGATGTTATCAGTGACGCTTGTTTACCAGTTGTTCACCTTGCGACACGTTCACGTCATCCAGCGACCAACAACACGGGCGCCCCGATAGCCGATGGTCCTATCGGGCCGCCGGACGGCCACTCTGCGTCTCTGCCCCCGCAGCCGTGCAGAGAAGCAGACACCGGTGCTGAGCTGTCCACTCGAAGTGGCAGGGTTTTTTCTAGCATTGGCTGCTGTTTGCGTTGGCATCGCTACTATTTCACATTTGTCCCTGTCAGACTCGTCATCAGGCCTCTGAACCATCTCTGAGCTGTTCCTGGATGTGATCTGCGTCCACCGATTCCTCGAACTTTCCCTCGGCCTCGTAGAACTGATGCTTTCTCCTCTTCGTTTGGCAAGAAGCAGCTTCTTGAGGATCTCAGCATGTAGAGGTTCGCAGGGTTGAATTTACTATGTTATCGCACTTCTAGGTTCCATTATCTAAATAGAACCGTCGTAATATGACAACAACTGTTCACTTGGAACTCAGAACCTCTGCAGCAAGTTGCAGACAAAAGTTTGCATGAACCAACTTGCAAACAGGCTTTTAAAAAGTGAAAGCTGTGCGTTAGTTTTGCGACATGATCATCGTGAGAGAATAGCTGCCGACACACTTTAAATTTTGCAGCAATTCTATTAGCAAATGGCATAAGCAAGATGTTTACCAGCTTTCCCCTCATAAACAACTCATGTGGTCAAACTCATTTAGGCATACAGATGTACTAGAACGAAAGTTGTAGAACGAAATTCTTCTATAGTGAGCGTCGATGGTGGAGCGCTTTTCGCGGTCTCGCGAAGCACGCGACGCCACCGCGCCGCGTGCGCCGAAATCTCCGTCGCTGCAACAAGCCATGGGGTTTTCCTGAAATTTAGTTAGTTTTCTTGATAGTTAGCATCAAATGGTGAAAAACTATCGAGAGAACCTTGAGATGACACTATGGCGGTGATTTAAGCACGTGCGACGTGTCCGCGAAAAACACACTACCACCGACGCTCACTATAAACTACATTTATAGTTCATCGGAGTCCGATCCTGCGTAACGAAGATCAATACGTATCTTTTGTTATCCTACCGCATCGGACTCCAGTGCACTATAAATTTAGCTGTAAGGGATTGCGTTCTGCGATTTTTATTGAAGGAAGCATTAAAAACAGTCATAGTAGAAAAAAACACTTATTAGTTTCAATCATGATTGCATTCTTCGCTGAGAAAGCAGCACCACTTCACTTGTTAGCCCACGTTGATACGCGCTAATAGCTATAGGATCAATACATAGACATAGGAGAACTTTAAACGTGCTTTTAATTTAGACTTTTGTAGACTCCGTCAGCAACTTATGCTGTCCCAAATTCGCCCGCACAAGCAGTTACAGTTGTTTGCGTTGTGAGATCAACGATCAGCACCAGTAAACAACGCTGACTTCCACGAAAAATACTCACAAACACGGCCAGCATCTCTCACTTGCGCCACTCTTCTCATACCTAAACTCCTGTGCGCTTCGTTTGTACATAGCTCCTTTTGAATTGCATCAATTTACAGGGCACCCAGAGGCAAGGCTGACCTATGACTTTTTATTGAGTGCCTCCCCCCCCCCAATTTTCTTCTCCCGGGCAGTTTATCCCAAATAAGAAATGTTATTAAGAGGATAAAAATCATACAAAAAACAATAAAAAGGTTAAGGAAAGTTCCGTTTCGTTCCTTAGCTGCGTGTGCGTCAGTTGCGTAGTTCAGACACACTCTTCAAGTATAAATTGCCGTTTCGCTGTTTTGCTTCCCCGTCGACATGGTTAATTCATCCTTGATTTTTATTGGTTGTGAACGCGCTATCACGGTCCTTGGACCGCTCCCAGTAAATATCCAATCAAAATGATGCCGCCAGGGACGACAGCGATGTCAGGTGCTATACTTTTCGAGGGCTTTAGTGGCAGCATAAAAATTCAGTAGCAGCGTCTTCGTAACTAGGCGATTATGGCTATTCGTGCTAGTCCTGGAATAATGGTAGCATCAGCGTTTTTCATGCCTTTCCCTGAAAAAAGAGAATTTCATGCCAGTCTTCTTGTTTCTCCTCGGAAGCGGATCTTTCCATGGGTGCTACCCCCTAAATCTTAACCATTAAAGTTCACACCTGCCCTTTGGACTTTGAGAGCGGCCTCTGTGCGCGTTTTAGAGCCTTTTCAGCAATCAGCCCTGCCGCTATTGATAAGCATACCGTATTCGCAATGGCTCATCATATTTTGAATTAATGGTTTTGCATCTACATATCGCTTTGTTGAGATGAGGCCGGTTTTGTTGCCATATGCACCAAAATTTTGAGATGGTGACACTCCCACTCAAATAATTAGTGTTTTCCTTCTGGTTCGTCTGGTTATAAAGAATTCTTCGGAACCTCATGTAACTCCATTCTGATCAAGTACGGAGGTGGGGCTTTCTAACGGGCTGCTAGTTAGATTAACCACATGGAGTTACCTATCCTAAAATCTCCTGAGCACATGAAGGCAAGGGAGACAGAGAGAAATTAAATAAATGCAGGAAGATTATTGTATGGTCCCAGTGTAGAATTCCATTAAAATCTAATGTAGATCCGTTCAGCACTACTTTGCCAAGTGCCAACGATACGCTACCCACGGATAGGACTAGCTGCCTTCCCTAGCACTGGTGCGCGTTTTGTTTTGTTCATTTAGCTTACCTCAGCTTATCGCATATCATTCCCCATTTCGTATAACCGTGTTCGCTCCTGCAGTAGTTCCGTCACTTTATCAGCTTCCTTTTCGCAGACAGGTGGTCTGTTCCAGACACTGCCAAATTCCACTCGTCCAATCTCACCGATATACGCAAGATGGTGACTTGCGTTGCCCCAGTAAAGGAAAAATATGAACGTCTGCCCACCTTTGCTGTGCCGGAGCACTACGAGCTGAAGATCGTTCCAGACATGAGATCGTAAGTTCTGTTACGTTATCAATATGTCGTTTCTTAAGTAGATCAAAATTATAAATTCTTCGGGAAAAAGAAGTGTGCACGACACCTTATTGATCAGCTATGTATACTGGGTCCGTATCCAGCATACTTTACTCAGTCGGATGTACTGTAGGCTCTAACGGATACGTTAGGCTGCGGGTATACTCCTCGAGGAGTATAGCACCTAGCATCGCCAAAGATTGGCGACTTCATTATACACATCGACTGTTTGCGGTTTGAAGTTGGCGACTCACCAACTTCAAACCGCCCACAGTGGGGAGAGTCCAGGCGTAACAAATGACCCACCCACAATCAATGCGTATCAAGAATGAAGTCACCAATCTTTGACGATGCTAGGTGCTATACTTCTCGAGGAGTATACCCGCAACCTTACGAATAGTATGGTTTAGATAATCTGCTGTCCGACAAAAACTATCTGTGGATATATGAATCCACTCGCTTCACCTCGGCCACTTTATTCCTCTACCATTATCGGTCGGGGAATCACCCGGTCGAAACGCGATTGCGACGGTGTTGATGATCGCCACGATCGCCAGCGATTATCATTTTAGTAAGGCTAATGGGGAGATTCCAGACGTAAGAAGTGGTGTTAGTGATGTTAACCGAAGAGAATTGATGTGATGATCAATAGACATCGTTTCCTTTATCGCCGGCACTTATATCCGTGGTTCATTTTGATCCATATTGAATTAGCGAGCTCGGGGACACGTTTATGCACTCGCAGGACCTAAAATGATTGGGCATCAGTGGCAATAGGATTAATATGAGTTGATAAGCATTTTATATACATCATTTCGCGCCGGTCACATGGTTTCTGAAGTCTCATCACTCGGCTATCGCTTTCGTAAAGGTAGTGGTGATCATCGCTTTCACCGGTTTCTCCCGGCGATGGATGCGACAAAGATGGTAGAGAAGGTGCACGTCGATCGACATATTCCTTCACTTCCCATCAAGGCGATCGTAGCGATTGCTGGAATACCCCAATATCCCGAAGTCTGAATTGCTGCTGCTGGGGAAAAGCATAGTTAAGTGCTAAGTGAGGTGTTTTCTGTAAACAGCCGAAAAGTTGCAAAACATATGGTACTCAGGAGGAAAACGTCCTGAGAATGAGAATGCTGTGCGGCATCAAGATGCAACACTTCTTCATGCTTTAGGTCCTCTCATTTCTCTTTTTGTTCCAGTTTCTCCTTCACTGGAAGTGTAAACATCACAATTCGTGTGTTATCACCATCTGATGTCATAAAACTCCATATGATGACTATCAAAATTGACTCGGCAAAAGCAACACTAGAGGATGGATCTGGTAAGCTGTTCGTTCAAGTTGTTTTCCGTCTTTCTCATATTCGTTGTTTTCAGTTTTGAAGGACTTACGTCACACGTATGATCAAAAATTCAATATCGTTACATTCGAACTTGGGACACAGGCTAACCCGCAGACGGTGATTTTTACAACTATAACATTTCTGCAAGTGATAATACATCTACGCTTGCAGATTACTCTGGCGCTCGACTACACTGGAGAAATTAATGACAAAATGCGTGGTTTCTACAGGAGTTCTTACAAGGATGAGCAGAACCAGGAGAAATTTCTTGCATCCACTCAGTTCGAGGTTTGTCTTGAGTTGTCCCTTCGGAGTTGTGGTGCTGTGCAAGCTAAGAGCTCTTTTTTCAGTCTACTTACGCTCGTTATGCGTTCCCATGTTTCGACGAACCTATATACAAGGCGACGTTTGATATTTCGTTAATAGTTGATCCGGGATTGACTGCGCTTTCAAATATGGTAATTTTCTTACTTCTTAATTTCTTTTTGATCAACGTCGCATGTACGATATATCCCTTTTCAGCCAGTTGTTTCGGCTACCCCCTGCGACTTCCATGGTGTCAAGAAAGTCTGGGTGAAATTCGACAGAACCCCACAGATGTCTCCTTATCTGGTGGCTTTCGTAGTAGGAGAACTAGATTATATACAGGTATGTGCCTCTAGAAGATGGTGTGATGTTTCATAGTCCACTTATATGTATTCAGACCTCATCCAAATCTGGCACAATCATAAGGGTGTACACTGTTCCCGGAAAGAGGTGTCAAGGAACTTACTCACTGGATCTTGCCGCGAAGTTCGTCATTTTGACTGCATTCCATACTCCAATTCATTAAAATGTGGATTAATTCATTCAGGGCGATAGACTGGTACAATGATTGGTTCGGTATGGACTATCCATTGCCAAAATGTGATCTCATTGCTATCCCCGATTTTAGTATGGGTCAGTATTCCAGTTCTAATAGCTTCCATTGTGTTATTACGTTGAAACTTGAAGGCGCGTTCATTCTACTTCTGCACCTAACAAAAGTAGTTCTCAGGTGCTATGGAGAACTGGGGACTGGTGACCTATCGTGAGGTCGCTCTCCTAATTGACCCAACAAAATCGTCAACTCGTCAGAGGTCTCGCGTTGCACTCGTCGTTGCTCATGAGCTCGCTCATTTCTGGTTCGGCAATTTAGTCACCATGGTATGTGTTGTGTCATCGAACGTTTTCTAGAGGACATATGTACAAATAATAGGTTTTGATGAAAATTCGGCAACGTGAAGCATTGATTTATGTAGAAATCTGCTTAAAGGCAGTGTCCAGGCAAAATTTTCGAGTATTGGTTTTCTGTGGTTTCCAGGCCAGCTTGGCTCACTCATACCAGGTATGAACTCGAAAGATCACAAAACGCTCAGAAAAACCATTTTCCGAGCGCCTTCCTGACTGATGCGGACGAGATGTCCGACAGCGCCTCTCTCGCAGGAGAGGGAGCACAGAAAATATTTATCGATCGATAGCGCCAGCTTGCTGCCTCAAATTAAGCTTCAACAAGTCAGTTCCTTTCCCTTCAGGGATCCGCATCTCTGCTAGATTACTACTTTTCGACCAGTTTTAACAGGAAGGGGTGGGCTTCGGTATGAATAGCCATCCCCCGACAAAATGTCGTCGAACACTCCATCAAATATAGACCCGTAAACTGTTGATCCAGGATCAACTAAAATGGAAAACTGGAGTGTTGAGCAACAGTATCTGGGTGTTTAGAACACATATACAAACTCGAGACGGATGAATTAATCACAGCAGAGAGGCGCTGCCACAATCAGTTTGATTTTTCCCAACTATGTTCCACGTTACGGGCGAAATGACAGACGCCGGGTGGGCGGGCTGGGCACTGGAGATGGGTTTGGGTACTGGGTCTTGGGCGGATATCTCGCTTACTTCTGCGACTTTTTCGCCCAAACTTTGGCAGTTGCCTATGGAGTCGACCCG
This sequence comes from Ancylostoma duodenale, assembly GCA_000816745.1. Taxonomy (NCBI): domain Eukaryota; kingdom Metazoa; phylum Nematoda; class Chromadorea; order Rhabditida; family Ancylostomatidae; genus Ancylostoma; species Ancylostoma duodenale. Next base: position 19,272 of record KN728864.1, read on the forward strand.
CTATCATAACCTAATGAGCACTCAAGCTCAAAGGTTTTGCCTGGACACTGCCTTTAAGGTCACATTTTCTACTGTTTTGCATTAAAAACTGAAATTCTTGCAGAAATGGTGGACTGATCTCTGGCTGAAAGAAGGATTTGCTTCTTTCATGGAATACCTGTTTGTTGGATACAATTGTCCAGAATTCAAGATTTGGGAGCACTTTGTGAATGATGAGCTAGCGCCAGGATTCCACCTCGATGGTTTACGTAATAGCCATCCAATAGAAGTTAGTTGCGGCAACGTTGTGACTTCGTACACCTTAGCAGTGTGTTTCATTACAATTACATCTTTCTTCTTAGGTTGAAATAGACAATCCATGTGAACTCGAGGAAATCTATGACAACATCACCTACTCCAAGTCGAATGCTGTTAATCGAATGCTATTCTACTATCTTGGTGAACCAACATTCCAGGCGGGACTACAGCTCTATTTGAAGAAGTTCCAGTATGACAACGCAGTGACACTTGATCTCTGGGAAGCCCTGCATGAAGCTTCCGGACAGGTTCTAGCTTATAAATTAATATGCATGGAAGGTCAGTGAACGTCCGCTATTCTTTCCAGGATGTTGCGAAGCTTATGTCGGGTTGGACCAAGCAAATGGGTTACCCTGTCGTCACTGTAAAAGATAAACAACAGGGAACAAGCCGGATTCTCATGTTGTCTCAGCGAAGATTCCTTGCGGATGGTGGTGAAGACACGTCGAACCCAATTTGGCAGGTCGGCTATCCTACCTTTTTCAACTTCATTTCGGCAGCTTATGATTGGCTGAAGTGCTTAATGTCTTCTTGGGCTGATCTTTCCTTATCTTTTCTTCTGAAAACCTTCTCCCACCCAACGTTATTCACAAAAATGGGTCAGGCTCGCATAAAAAGTCAGTTAAAATCGTAGAAGTTGCTGTAGAGAATACGACGAGAGTTCCTACGAATCCATTCCATAAGATAATCCAAACAAATCCATTGGAGACTTTGTATGTCGATATGTTTCTAGCTCTCTATTCTTGATAGAATTTCTGAGTACTCTTTCTGAGCATAATTAGACATGGATGTGTTTATTCAACTACATTTTTTTAAACGCATTTTGGGTACTCTTTTACTGCATCAAAAGCGATTTATTTGATAGTTTTTACTTCGTCTAGAAAAAGGCGGAGTTTAATCGACTTTGGTGGGTCGCACGTTTTGGATACTCAGTAGATAGTTCGGAAGTGCTGTTGCCAAGATTCCATAATGAGCTTTATCTACTTTTCCATAAAACACGTTATTGTTTTCTCACGGTTTTTTACTTCATTTATCTAGGTGCCTGTAAATGTTTGCGTCGGTTCCAATCCAGGAGAAGTGAAAGGAAAGTTCCTCCTTGTTGATCGTGAGCAAGAAATCGAAGTACCCAACGTTGGAGAAAAAGAATGGGTTAAGGTTGGCATGTTTTCACCATGAGTAATCTATAATCTGCTAAATTTTATCCCCTACGCAGCTGAATGCTGGCTCGACGGGATTCTATCGTGTGGAGTACAGTCCGGAGATGCTGCAAGCTATGATTTCTGATATAGCAGACGGAAAAATGTTGCTTCTTGATCGGTTCTCTGTCGTTAATGACTTGTTTGCTTTAGTGAGTTTCACCATTTCGTCATTGTCTCTAACCTTCTTGAGAAAATCCTTTTTTTAAAGGTTCAAGCAGGTCGTGCTAAAGCCTCTTCATTCCTTTCTGTCTTAGCCGCCCTTCAAAATGAGGAAGAATACATTGTCTGGCAATCCCTTGCGGGTGGAATCGAAGATCTTTCAAATGTTTTAAATTACGTTGACGGACCTCTTTCCCGACGGTAGGTTTCGCCGGTTTCGATGAGTTATGTAGCCGCTGTCTGAGATTTGTTCTTATAGCTTCAATGCTTTCGTGATATCGTCGTTGGCGAAGCTTGGCGCAAGGATCGGATGGGATTGTCACGATGGCGAAGGTTATGCATTTAAAATGTTGTTTACTTCAAATTTCACTGGGCTGGTGCAGAATTCCTTTGATCCTTGGTTCTGACCCAAAAGCACCCATATACACTTGTTTCTCTACGGAAAACTGTTTTTTATTGGCTGACCCAAAACAGAAGCAATGAGGGAACGGAACAGATCTCGGGGCGTCACATGTTCAGCTGCGATTTAGAATCATAGAGGCATGCAAATACCTATGTTTCGTATGCACTGACATGGGCCGAAAAGTGGATCGATCCGTGGATCGTGTGACAAGCGGCACCTCTTGCCATTCTTTCCATTATTATCACGTGGTACTCTGATGTGCTTGCTGATTTTGATGCCGAGTATGGGCGCCTGTCCCGGTGCCAACTGTAGATACTTATTTTGAAAAAGCGCACTGCATTCGTTTTACTCACCGAACGTTCCACATCTAACCACTGCTTGCTATGAGGCTTGAGGAAGAAGATATCCGTGGAAAACCTGTAGTTTGATTATCTCTCGAGTATTCATGAATTATCGCATCATTCTAATAATTATTAAGTGCAAGCGAGCGCGACCGTTCCCCCTCATCCATTTGGTACAGTGTTTAAATGAATTCATTTCCAGATTTGCAACGTGGCATCCTTCGAGCAGTGGTGCATGGACGACTAATGAGAGCTGGTCACGAAGACACTATTGACAGGGCTACCAGCTTGTTTAACGATCATGTGCAGTCAAAACGACCTCTTCATCCTGATCTGCGCCTCTGTGTTAGTTCCACTGTTTCTTTTATTTGTTTGGTTTCCGGATAAAAAGAATACAAACAATAGAAAGAAGGAATGCGGTTACTTCAGATCTTCACAACTGCGGTGCGAAATGGTGGTGAATCAGCGTTCAACCAGTTACTGCAGATCTATGAAACTGTAGGATTCCCAGAAGTTGAAAGGAATTGCATCACAGCCCTTGCACAAACGCAAGATCCTAGACTTCTTCAGCGACTTTTCAAATATGCTATCCACGATGTGAGTCCTGGTTGGATATCATTGCTTCCCTTTTGGGAAAACTGTGTAGTTCTGATGTTCTTTCTTTCAATAAGATTTATTGTTGTTGAAGATTGTTGGATCGTCATTAGAATATGACCTTAGGATGGTTATTTTTCGAATCCAACATTTTGCTTGTTAGTAGTCCGTAAGCCTCTGTACTCGGCAACCTCCAGTTAACATTGGCTTTAGGGAAAAGCTCGACCTCAAGATCATATGCTGCTGTTCTATGGGGCAAGTGTAAGCAGGGTCGGCCAAGAGTTCCTATGGCATTACTTTACGGAGAATATGGCTTTCCTTGTGGAAAAGTTTGGAGGTGTTGGGTCGTCTCTCTTCCAGGTAAAATTTCATTATTGACGGCAAAAACGAATGTTTACTTCTGAGACATAGCTTTTAGCGGTGCATGAAGCTGGCGATTGAGCGACAGTGTTCAGAAGAATTTGCTCAGGAAGTTGAGGTGAGCTCCTTCGCAGCATTCACTTCCCTAGTTTAGCCACTAATTGAGTATTTATTTAGAATTTCTTCTGCAAGAGCCTATCACCGCAAGACCTACAAACGCTGAGCCGACCAATTAAGCAGGTAAAATAGTCTTGACATATAGAAGTGGCAATTCAATCGGATCTCTTTTTTTTGATGTTTCAAATAAGTTAGTTTTGGTCTAATTTGTCAGTAAAATTTCCTCTTAAGGCAACGGAATCCGTGCGACTAAACAAGAAATTGCTGCAATCAAATGTCGCCGATGTGGAAGCATTCCTCACCGCTCAAGGGATGTAAATTGACAATTACAGATCAAATTCGCCTTTCCTGCATGCCACTGTTCGTTTGATGTTACTATGGGTATTGTATTTGTCCGCTTCTTGTTGATATGATTTGATAAATATCTAACCAGTAATTACCTTGTAAGTATGTTCTTGTGAAGAAAATCGGAAAAGGGGCCAAATTATCTCTGTTAGGGTTACCTCACATGTTGATCACGAATTCACGAATATACATCTTGTACCGTAGCGCTGTGCTATAAGGTCCGACCACTTCAGATACCGTGGATTTATTTTCTTCCAAAATCGAGTGAAACTTTGCACAATAGCGTTATTTGACGGGCTGAACGCAGAAGTGACATATACTGCCGTATGAATCGTTTGTACTGCAAGGTATTTTATGCGGTTATTGTAGGCCTACTGTAGATATAGTTCCTGCAGTATCGATACTGTAGCGTCACAAGAAAGCCTTAGCCTGCGAAATAGACTTCATTCACTGCCATATCAGTATGAATAAGACACAAATGCGCATTGTTTAACAAACGCAGAACATGCTTAGTCACGAATGTGTATCTCACTGCATCGTCGCATACCTGCATTATCGTAAATGTTCATAATTATAAAAATTGGCCCCGTAAGCCACTTTAGCGTACTACTTTCCAAAAACTGGTAGAGGTGGTCCAATGGGACCTTATTGTGTGCTGTAATTCAGTGTTTAAAGTTCATTTCGTGAACTTTAGCTGCACGCTTTAATAAACGGGG
>KN728865.1:3747-18851 GCA_000816745.1 Ancylostoma duodenale
AGGATCACATAGCATCGCTCGCGCTGCATTAAATCTATAAAGTTTTTGGAGTATGCGGGGAAAAAGGTCGCTTGGGATTGTCGCAAGGCCTCGCATCAACAAACAGTCACCCACCAGAGCGACAATTCATTCCCCAGTTGAGGAAAATCATCCTTGAATTTCTACAAAGAAAAAGGGGAGCATGCAGATTCGCAAAAAATCATTGTTATCCGCGCGAAGCGCGGCGAAGCTGCGCTTCGTGTGAATGACAATGATTTTCTTCCGTTTAGATGGCCCAAAAGTAACGTGGCACCCGGGTCCGAAGAAAGCGCCGCGAAGCGGCGCTTTCGCTCGGTTACCAAATATATAGTGAGCGAAGCAGTGCTCTCATCGACTGGTTCATAGCAAGTTAAAACTGAAACTGCACCATTATTCTGTTAGAAGGTAGTAATCCTAGGGATGGCAAATCTTTTGAAAGCAGCAAGAGAGTTTAATGTAGGTGCGTTTTTGCTCAAAGAAAGGTATGCCGTTCCCGTAGTGCGTGACATGCATAGTGCACTTGAACCTGGAGCATATTTCCAAAAGGTTTCCATTCAAGTTGGCTACATGAGCTGGAAAAGACCACGTCCCATAACGCTACCCTGTGCGCATGAGTTTATTAAGTGTTTTTTCTTTTCAACAAGAAGAGATCTCTAGTTCAGTCAGCACAGGAGCACAGCAAGAATGACTCTTACTGAGCTATTATATATGTTTATCCTTCTTTTACAGCGCACTCTGAGCAAATAGTTCTTGTGGTTTATTTAGCCCGTCTTACACTCCCAACTCCTCCTTTCCAACCTCCTTCCCGCCCACCGTACCGCTCTTGGGCCGCTACGGGAGGGGCTTTGCATCGCGTTGGCTAGCTCACAACTGAAAAAGATCTAAAAGATAGAGGTGAGACCGCCACCATAGATTTTCATTGGACCTGTGTACTCCAAAATTTCTCCTTATAACATCATTTTTGTAGTAGTTTCCATATCTGCTACCTAATTTTTATTTTCATCTTCTCCAAGAGGGCGCAGCAATATTTTTCCAATGTTTGTCTCATCATATGAAATGTATTTACCTAGTTCCTGTGTCATTGAAGCTAAACTTCAAGGCAAATTCATCGCTTGCTCTTCTTGTCGTAGAACAAAGAGCGTTGGATAATTATGGAAAAATCAGAGATCAAATTTAACTCGATTTTGACCTCACACTGAGATGGCCTGCAGTAAAAGCCACAAGTCGGATGAAACCCAAGATTCAATGCCTATTTTACCATGTCTTGTTAGTTTGAGTGTGGATGCTGCCTAAGACTGTGGTGTGGATGGACCTAACGGTGAACAAGCACTTGTCTACGAAGAAAAGCATGAAGCACATGAGGATAATTAAGCTGGCACTAGGATAGTTTCATTAGAAAGGCTGTTCCTTGTGCGAGGAGAGACCGACGGAGCCTGGTAAAAATGAACACGAGCGACTTTTTGTGCGAACTGTGAGTGCTATTTACCTCATTCAATCCCCTTGTGCCACAATATTTATACAAGCACCCAATCTATACCCATTCCGAGTTAGACCTAAGTCAAGGTACATATTTTCAATTACCAGGAACAGTACAGAATTTGTTGAGATGTCCGAAGATTGGACAATGATCTCAAAGGCAACTAAAAATCCAGCCATTTGAACACCTACAACTCGAAAATGACCTATGTATGTTTAAGCTAATCGAGTATCTGGAAGCGAAGAAGTGTTGTCATTTTCAAAACTCGTGATTACTCAACGTGCTGGACCAGGCATCCACTTGCAGTGAGAAGTGTTGATTTTACGCTAAATAATAAAAATTAACGCCCGAAAATAATGGTAATAAACAGAAAGAATGAAAATAGACTGATACAAAGCTTCTAACAGTTTCTAACCAGTGGCTGCTCTTCGAAAGCGGTGAAAGCAGATGTGTGCAGAATGCACAAGACCTTTTGCAGAATGCATAAGATTCAAGAAATGGGAGGAAATTGTCGTAAGAAGTAAAGAACAACCCGGAAGAATTGTAATGACGAGCATTGCATTCTCTTTGAGTCAAAAATGTTGTTTCTTTGCCTAATAAACTACGAAAATTTGCCATCAAATGTCGCAGTGAAACTTTAAGCCCTATCAGAAACACACAAAGGTGGAAGTTGGAAGACCGAAAGAAGGGTTTGTAGAAAAAAGTTTTCCAAAGCAATGTGATCACCAGCACATTCCAGAACTCTCCTTTTTTTGGTAATTTTTTGTGAATGAAGAATTGTGTAGATCCTCTCCCCAACGAAGTAAAACTGGTCCAGAAGGCAATGTAATGGATATTTTGAAGCATGATCAGCAAACCAGTGTAAGCTAGAATCAGACGCAGATCCACCACTTTGAGGAGAACTGCAGCGGTGGACTACTTTTTCAAGCTGGATCGCTAATTCGCTGCCATTCTTCCCTTGTTCAACAAATCTTTGTCCGAAGTGCAGGTTTCTCAGAAACTCTCCACTCCTCAAAGCGGAGGAGGGAACAAGGAATCATATACATATAAAGTCAGCTTCTTTTGCTGGTTCACTGAGCAACTGGGTTGTGGTGGACCTCGATTTTTTTCGGTGGAAGGCTTCCTCGTTAGTGTAGTACTTGCAGATTATTTATAGCCACTTCACGAGGCACAGTTTATGCTTACTTCTTCTGGCTTAGTTTTTAGTGTTTTTTTTTTCAATTTTTTACTTTTCCAGTTTTTAGTTTTTTCTGTTTTAGGTTCCGATTTTCAATTCATGAACAAGAGTAAGAATCAAGGAAAATTGAAAAAAAAATCAGGAAGAACGTTTTCCCTAACTCTTCAAGGAGGGAGGGCTGTTTAATAGTAAAAAAAAATTAGCCTGTTAGTTTTGAAGCTAGGAAATAATCAGTGGATCGATGGTTTTCTCAAGCAGTTGACCAACCTTCTGTGCGTCGCTGAGACGCATTGTGAGAAACTACAGCTTTAAACTGCTCAAACTGAGATGCTATGTTTTGCAAGGACAGGGTGCATGATCTTGCTCTCCTGAGAGAAAGAAATTCCGGCCTTTCCATGTAACGAAAGAATGAACGGTATTCCATCCTTCTTCTATGTATTTATACGCAACGATATCCCACTAGCAGAAATCACAATTTTACAGCAGGATGTCAAAGAAGGAGCAGGACACTTCAAGATTTTACAGCTCCTCTTCTGCCGCGTAGAACTGCTTATTTCTTAACGCAAATCTTCTGGCACTCCTCCATTGTCGCGAAGTTGTTTAGAGTTGCGAAACATCCTCCCCAGATGAATTGCTCGCATTGCTTCTTCTCCTTGTTGTAGGTGTACCTTAGAACGGCGTTCTTGAAAATGATATAAACCACCCGTTCTCACAGATTTTTTTTTCATGTGGAGTTCTCCGCGAGAGTGATGTGGTGAAGGAATGGGCGTGAATCAGTCATTAAATCAGTACTCTATATATTACGGATCAATGCTCTATATATTACAGTACTCTATATATTACAGAATTTATGTGACTTTGTGCGTGCGTGTGCACCAGCGCTAAGATTGGTCAGTGATGGTGATTGTGAGATCATATAAGAGGCTGAGAACGGGTGTGGTGGGGTGGAATGGGGTAGTGAGGTGACCCAGCAGAAGGTCCGGTGATGTACAACGGTTCCTTCGATGGAGAAGAAGTGCGCCGGCTTTTAAAAGTGGGGGAGGCGGGTCCACTGCCGTGATAAGGGTGCGACGGCGCCCAGAAGTGGTGGAGACGGGTCCACTGTTGTGATAAGGGTGCGCCGGCGCCGAAAAGTCTTAAAGCGTTAAGACGCGGGGATATTTCAGCCCATCCTCTTATCACAGCCTTGGACCCATCAACTGGCGAGTGCTCACTTCTGTACAGCTCTATCCGATATTGCATAGCCATAGTATCCCATATCCCATAGCCATAGTCGTGTCATAGTCACATATCCGTCGACGGAACTAACTGTTGTTGGAGGAGTGCGCTTGCGCCAATCGGGGACAGAAGCAGTACAGGACGTGTTCTCCTTCAAGTGCTGGCCATATCGGAGCCCGATATTGGTAAACGTCAAACGATGGCACCCTATAATAAGTGTACAATGTGTACTTCTATCCTTTGTTCCGTCTCACACCACCCCCACTGTTGGTTCTCTTTCATTTACACCTAACCATACCCCACCGCCATCTTTTATAATCAAGCTAGCTCTTATCACTTTATCTATCATAACATTCAAAGACTGGCAATCATTTCCTGAATCATTCAACGGTAAATAGATCGTAGATATCAGCTCTTAATTACTTCAATCAACCGAAAGGTGAACCATAACGGGATCTTACTACTCTGTAGAGGATCTACTAGCACGGAGGAAAGGTAGCTGGAAAAAGCAATGCAGTGCCACACTTTCCTTTAGAAAAATCGGTAGTACATGCCACATGTTGCATTGGTGTCGTTATAAGATGAGTTAATGCGAGCGAAGTTAGCATTAGAAGAAGTCTAGAAGTCCGGCGGTAGCCGGACGGCCAGACTGGTAAGATAATAATTTGACACTTCAAAAAGCATTGACGAAGAGGATGCTCCAATCAGTATGCGCTAGGAACGCAGCCCGACACGAGTACAAAGCCTAGCATTACGTATCTCCTCACAGTTGCCGCCAACCTCCCCTCATTGTCTGCTCGAGCTTTGCTCCTTTTAGCAGGAATTGGGCGAAGAATGGCAGCAACTGAAGCAAGGAGGGCAACGGGAGGTGATGCTGCTAGGCTTTGCTCGCGACACACTACGCTACTCATGCCTCTGTAATTCCTTTTATGTAACCAGTCTGACCTTCCGGCTGACGCTGGACTTCCAAACTTTTCATGATGCTCACTTTGCTCGCGTACTCTTCACCAATTGCAGGACAAATCAAGGCAGGAAAATGCAGGAGTGATTTCGCATGTCATACAATTCTGAGAATTGCTGTGAGTGCATTCTGTTTTATGCTGCCAAGCTCGTCATATATAAAAGAAAAGAGAAAGTACGTTTGGTCACATCAAAACAGATGGAAGAGAGAAAGCAATAACATACAGTACCGGCCAAAATTATATAGCCTTTCGCAGTCTTCTCCATTTCCCTCATGACTACATTCAGAGTAAAGTTCCAGCGATCATATTTTTGTGAATGTTGTAGACACTAACAGGTAATAGAAAAGGTATGACATCGCACCGTTTTGTTGACCAGTTTCCTTCGGACAAAACCAATCAATCAATACTCTATATATTACAGAAATTATGTGACTCTGTGCGTACGTGTGCACCAATGCTATGATTGGTCAGTGATGGTGATTGTAATTACTCTATATATTACAGAAATTATGTGACTCTGTGCTATGATTGGTCAGAGATGGTGATTGTGAGATCATATAAAAGGCTTAGAATGGGTGTGGTGGGGTGAAGTCGGGTAGAGAGGTGGTTTAGCAGAAGGTCCGGTGATGTGCAACGGGTCCGCTGATGGAGAAGGGGTCCAGTGGCGTGATAAGGGTGCGCCGGCGTCCAAAAGTGCAGGAACACCTACAGACGGGTGCAACGACTTGATAAGCGTACGCCGGCGTCAAAAATTGGGGAAACACCTGTAGACGGGTGGGGTGCAAAGGTGTGATAAACGTGCGCTGGCGTCCAAAAAGGCGGAAACGCTCGGAGACGAGTCTAACGGCGTGATAAGGGTGCACCAGCGTCCAAATGTGGGGAAACACCTGAAGTCGGGTCCAACGGAGTGATGAGCGTGCGTCAACGCCTAAAAAGGCGGAAACGCTTGGAGACGAGCCCAACAGCGTGATAAGGGTGCGCCGGCGTCCAAAAGTGGGGAAATGCATGAAGTAGGGTCCAACGGTGTGATAAGCGTGCGCCGGCGTCCAAAAAGGTGGAGACGCCTGAAGTCGGGTCCAACGGTGTGATAAGCGTGCGCCGGCGTCCAAAAAGGAGGAAACGCCCGAAGTCGGGTCCAACGACGTGATGAGGGTGCACTGGCGTCCAAAAGTGAGGAAACACCGAAGTCGGGTCCAACCGTTTGATAAGTGTGCGCCGGCGTCTGAAAGGGGGAAACGCCCGAAGTCGGATCCAACGACGTGATGAGGATGCAGCGGCGTCCAAAAGTGGGAAAACGCCTGAAGTCGGGTCCAACTGTGTGTAAACGGTGCGCAGGCATCCAAAAATGGGGACACACCTCGAGACAGGTATCCCAGTAGTGATAATGTCTGACAATCGCACCCTGCAGTAGATGATCAATGTGCATATTTGCCCTTCGTTCAGCCTCACAACCCTCCTGTGTTCAGTCTCCTCATTTGTTACTAACCATACCTCAATATCCTCATTTATACACTCAATCTAACCCTTATCACTGTACCACCAATAACATGCAAGAAATAGCAATCATTCCCTGTCATCATCCCGCGGTAATTCGGGCGCAGATAGCTAGCCATGTCAATCGTGCAAGGACTTAGTGTGCACAAAAAGGGACGCTACTACTCTGAAGGGGTCCACTGGCGTAAAGGCAGCAGGAGGAAGCAATGCACTGCTACATTCTCCGTTGGGTTTCCATTGGGAAAATCGATTAGACAATAAATTATATCAGTGTGGATTTGAGATGAATTAATGCGAGCGAAGCGATCATTAGAAGAAGTCTGCAAGTCCGGCGTCAGCCGGACGGACAGACCGGTAATCCTCCTATATAAAGACTGGTAAGGGTCCAGATTTTTCTGGCGTCAGACCACGAGAGTCTTGCGAAATCTCTTGTGCAGTGCTGTGCATAGGCAATGGTAGAGGGAGAGATGCGCAGACATCATACGAAAAACCGATTTATGGAGCGAGATGATCCTTGCGGGACCCGCACTTTCGAAATCATTGCACAGTGACTAATTTGTGGTCTGGCAGCCACAGGGTGAGACAGCGCTAGCAAGACTTTCAGCCAGCACAATATACGGAGCAGGATAATCACTGCACTTGTGATCCTTCTCTTTCTCGGTGTGGAGTAGGCGTTTGACTTCGCGATGCGACGTCCTCTGCTCTCGCGACGCGATGGCCCTTGCTGTCGCGATGCGACGTCCCCCGCCTTCGCGCCGCGACGTTGGCAGGCTAAAGCGATGTTTTCGCTGGTGTTGTCGAATGGAGTTGGTCGCTGTTCAATAGTTTTTCCAGTTGTATTGGCCTAAAACCTACTATCGGACGAATTCAGTTTGAGACACGAATGGGAACGAACGTGGACGCATCGTATGTGTTTTAGGTAGTACTTTCGTGGACTTTGCATGTTTCTGATGTTGTCTGCTGTTTCTAAGTGGTTAGTGCTTACAACTTGCCAGTCAAGCTATGGAAAAACGTAGTGCAGACGTACATATTTTACTTACGTATTGATTTAAAGACTTTTTAAATACTGGATACTGATTTACCGGTGAATGTAGGGTAGTCCCACACTCCGACACTTTGTATAATATTCCACCGTTTCGGTGTGATTTCTCGCCGAAATCGGTGAAAGGCACCCCCCCCCCCCCTCCCCCTAAGAAATCACAAAATAACACATGCGTCATCATTGGTCATTGTGAGATTTCCTGTGACCAAGTATGTAATTACTCAAACTTCCTGGATAACTCGTAGCTTCCTCCTATTGCTGTCGAGATTTACAAAGAGTACGGATGCACCGATTGATGATGGGTCTGCTGTGGTCCAAGAGATTGGGAAACACCAGGACGAGTCTGCTGTGGCCTAAAAGTTAAGGGAACTCCAGGATACGGGTCCACCGCTGCGGCTTAGAAGTGTGGGAGATATCAAGATACGGGTTCATTGGGTCTAATGAGGCCCATGTGTAAGAATAAAAGCACTAGGGTCCACCGAATGGAGATGGGTCTGCAGTGCCCTAAAAGTTAAGGGAACTCCCAAAAACCGTTTCGTGGGCATAGGAGAGGTCAGATGGGGTCCAGATGTAAAGAACCTCAGAATATGGGTCCACCAATGGACGATGGGTCTGCTTTGGCCTAAAAGTGTGTGAATGCCAGGATAAGGTTATGCCGATGGAGTAGGGACCCGATGTAGCCCATTTGTTAGGAACGCCAGGATACGTACGGGTTCCCGGGCAGAGGACGGGTCCGCTGTGGCCCAAGTGTGTGGGACGCCAGGATCGGGTCCCCGACGGCACATGGGTCTTCTGTAGCCTAAAAATAAGGGTACCCCTAGAAACGGTTCCGGGGCATAGGAGAGCTTCGATGTGGCCCAGGTATTAGGGACCCCAAAATACGGGTTCACCAATGTACGATGGGTCTGCTGTGTTCTAAAAGTGTGTGAATGCCAGGTGATGCCATCGTTATGCCGATGGAGAGGATTGTTGTGGCTTAGAAGTGTGGAAGATATCAAGATATGGGTTTACCGGGTCCAATGTGGCCCAGGTTTAAGAAATGAAAGCACTAGGGTCCACCGAATGGGGATGGGTCTGCAGTGCCCTAAAAGTTAAGGGAACTCCAGGATAGGAGTTGGCGGATGGAGGATGGGTCGGCTGTGGCCAAGGCGGGAGGATTTTCAGGATACGGACTCCCGATGGCACATGGGTCTTCTGTAGCCCAAAAATAAGGAAACTCCAGGAAACGGGTTCGCGGATGGACGATGGGTCTGTTGTACCGTGATGTGGGAATGCCAGGATACGGTTGTGCCGGTGCAGTAGGGGTCTGGCTCTGGCTTTATTGTTGCGAACGCCAAGATACGGGTCTACCTATGGCACATGGGCGTGCTGTGGTTCGAAAGTGGCGGGGGAAGAGAGGCTACGGGTCCGTTAGAGGAGAACGGGTCCGCTGTGGCCTAGGTGTTAGGAACGCTAGCACTCGGGTCTACCGATTGGGGATGAGTCTGTTAGGTCTGCACAATCAAATTTTTTTCAGCGACCTCCTTTATTTCCTTTTACAGTGTCGGCCAAAATTCTATAGCCTTCTCAACATTCCGCCATAACTTCTACTAACGTGGAACTTAGAAGTCCTCAATCATGATGGAAAATTCTAAAAATCTAGCATTCTGTGAGCGATCTTTTATAGAATTTTTTTATTGTTAGGCGTCCAAATCTATGATTTGGTGGTCTCCATAAACGGGCACAAAATGGTTTTTGTAGATAAAAACTCACAATGAATGAATGTAACTTGGTAGAATAGACTCAATTCTAGGCGAGTTCGTGTGCTAACAGACCACTTATTATGATATGCCAGGCCCGCTTAAGGTCAATCTAACATTAACCGCTCATAATTGTTTTCGCCAACCTAGCCAATTCTTTCTTCCTCAATTTGAAGTCAGAGCTGACCTCTGTCAGTCCTCGTATCAAACTGAACATGTTCGCCCGTACTGAGACATTGAGCTCTCCGGAACTCTCCAAATAACACCGATGCTCGCGATGCATCCGGTAGTGCATTTCACGATTTAAAAAAATTGGATTTTTTCCTTGCTCGAGCAGCAGCATTTCCACAGAGTTTTATGAAAAGCAAAGATGCGTTAGGAGTCCCACAATATCAAAACAGACAGTAGAACTCCATTATTTTCGGATTCAACTGGATAAAATCTTCTGAAAATCAGGGGAGTTCATGATACAACACAGCAGCGAAATGTTTTACCGTGGTTTTTGCAAAAATAGGCTTATTCTGTTCTTACATAATCAGAAAGGCTAAAAAAGACGCATCAATGACAAGAGTCCTCAGATGAACTGTGAAATGACATGTGTGGACCAACGACACAAATGTGTTCATGGTTGTAGTTGGTACCTCTCATTTCAGATCGTCCAACTTCATCAAACTTGGAGTGACATGGGGCTATATGTACGCACCGATGTTTAACAAGTTTTAGCACATCTTGCCGTTCCATAAATCTCTGTGGAAATGCTGCTGCTCGAGCAAGAAAAATCCAATTTTTTTTCTCGTGGAATGCACTACCGGATACATCACGAGCATCGGTGTTATTTGGAGAGTTCCGAAGAACTCAGGGTCTCATTTTGATAAGATGATACGAGCGCACATGTTCAGTTTGGAATCTCAGGAATCAGCGTTCATCTCAAACTGGGGAAGAAAGAATCAGCTATCTTGGTGAGAACACTTATGACGGGTAACCTGTTAGAGTGGCCTCATGTTGACGTGGCATACCACAATAGTTGACAAGCGAACGCATATATTCTACTAGAATTGAATAAATTCTACTAAAATACATTCTCTCGCCGTCAATTTTCATCTATAAAGGCCATTTTCTGTCCGTTTATGGCGACCACCAAATCACAGATTGGGACCCTTAATAATAAAATTTTTCTCTAAAAAATCGCTCACGGAACGGCTGGGTCTAAATTCCATCATGCATAAGAATGTACAGCTATCATAAAAATTTGAACTTCTAAGCTCCACGTTAACGGAAGTTATGGCGGGATGGTTGAAAGGCTATATAATTTTGGCCGGCACTGTAGATGTTCAAGCAGACCTATGTCTGTTGGAGTATTTGGAGTTTTTATTTACATTGTGTCGTTTACAGCAAATATTTCACACTAGATTCATCTGAAAGATATGCTCGCGCAGAGTTGAGCGTGACTAGCCATGACAGGTCCATAGGCATTTAAGAAGTGCGGTGACAACAAACGGGGTATGTATCATTGCATTGGAAAGTAGCTTTACATGTTGATGTGGGAGGAAGAATCCTCAAGAAGAGCTAGCATCGCGAGAATAAGAAGTCCGGAGTTGGCCACAGGGCCGGATTGGTAGAACACACGCAACTCATAAGGAGGATTCTGTTTCCATGCTCAATTAATTACTATTTTCGTTTCTGTTTTAATTTCGTGAGGATTTTGTGGGAGCAAAGTATTTTCACATACCTCAAGTGGCTGCCCCACCCCACTTTCTAGCGACCCGTAGGGGCGCTATAATTTACAAAGGTCAAAATCTGGAATTTTGCAGCATCTACAAAAGATCATAGAAAGTTTCTTATTGGCCGTAGTTTGGAAGAATTGGACTCCTTGTAATCGAATCGACTCATATTTGGATGAAAACGTGTGCTTTCAGATCGTTGATCAAAGCTTACGAAGCATACTCGAGTTGATTGCAGCAGTAAACCAATGTAAGAATTTCTTCCAAATTAGCTCATCCTTCGTTGGTTGAAAAAGTCAGTCACGATCCACTCAAAAGTCCATATCAAAAAAGGTACTTTCGTTCCTCTCCATGCAAAGCTTTACTCAACCAATAGTCATGCAGGAAATTTCAAAAGGCCGTATAATTGTATAATGTATAATCTTTCATATGTGCTGCGTCAAACAGGCCGACCGGCACTGTTTGACGCAGCACATATGAAAGATAAACACAAATTAGCGCCGGCGCATCAATGATTAAGGGGTGGGTTCGTTTGCTAGAATCTATCACCACTGTCACAACTTCTGAGTGCCTGCGCATCACTTTCACAACGATAGACCTAGCTTCTAGCATTTCTCCACTTATGGATGCCGGCTGCGGGGTGTTTGGGCTCAGCCGGGAAAGGGGCGTGGTAAGTGATGCCCTATGGATATGCAGGTACTACGATGATTCTGCTGACAGCTACACCGGCTCACACAAGAGGATGTGAATGTTGCATGTTTCAACTACGTTTACTCACTAATAACGATGAATTACCGCTACGGAGCATTCAAAATAAAACAGTCATCTAAAGGGTCCATTCGAAAGAAAAAAGTTTGAAAATTTTTACTAAATCAAAAAGAAGTAATAGGTTTCTTAATCGGGACCAAATACGATGTCGTAGAATCGCCTATAAATTGTGCAGCGGGATTATTTCACATCCAGAACACGAAGATTAGTTCTTCAAGTGGATAAAAGTGACGTCATTTGACAAAATGGACACCGATTCTGGAGTCAGCACAGCAAGAAGACTTCTATGGGAAAATTTTAGAGGGTTTTAAGAATTAGAGTTTAAGAATTACACCCCTTTGTTGAGCCTCCCCGTCTGTCACTTAGCGGCTGCGCGCTGCGTGTGTACCCGCGGGACCCCTTTAGCCGCGCCCCTTTTTTGGCTGAGCCCAAACGCGCGCCCTCCATGGGTGTCGACGCACCCTTATCATATCGTTCACCCGTCCCCAGGTGTCCCCCCACTTATGGATGCCGGCGCACTGTTAGACACTTTTATAGAGGTTCCCCATTTTTTGGACCCCGCCACACTTCTCCTGTGTCGGTAAACCCCTTCGCAGACGTCTTCGCACTACTGCAAATCGGCTTGCCCGTTGCACACCACTCGATCTGTTCTCAACTCGCCCACACCCGTCTCATCATCTATGGGTTATCACACGTGCTGCGGCGTGGCTCAGTTTGCGTGGCTCAGCTTACCGGCAGTGAGGCAAGAATTTTTGAGAAAGACTGTAGACGTATTGTTATATAATCATGTAATTATTAAGTGTAGTTCTAAGGTGTCTTACGTATTTCAGGTCAGTTCTCAGGGTATGAAAGCATTTACCTCCTGAAGAACGCCAGGCATTGTGGTCCCGGTGCGTAAGTCGGAGCATTACATATCTCTTCGGCTGTATATGCCATCCGTCTTTCCAACGCGCAGTAGGCAATCGCAACACAAAGCAGCACCAGCAGAAGACACTTCATTTACGACCACTTCTGAGCAGCTGCAAATTGGGAAAATACGTAGAAAGACGGTGCAATTTTTTTTCTGAAATGCTTGATATGTATGAAGACGAAAAGTGTGTAGGATTGGAGACGGGTCACTCCGCTGCCAGTACTTTGAGGGAGGTTTAAATACCGAACAGTCCCTTGGCGTCTCTGCCATTACAACACCATCATCCTTCAAGAACACCCGAGAATATGAAAAGCCCATCACGGAGAATAAAATTATGCATACCACTGACACCCTAATGGAAGCAGATAATGTAAAATGGTATAGCAAATGATGGCATATCTAATAGAATTAACAGGCACGCAGATACATTATCATTGTCGATTGTCGGCGCATGGTTTCTCTAGCACTACGGAGTACACGATTCGTTACAATGAATGAACGGTTTGTCTAAAAGGAATTGTAGGATGGCGCTACCTTGACACTCACATAGAGGGTGATTGAAAATTACCCATGCACCTACACGCAAACAGTGGAGACATTAGATAGCGCTTATAGAAGCAATATAGCTGCTATGGCTTGAATTTCTCAGAAGCAATGTGGGCAACCTTTGTCATTAGTCCTTTAGAATCGCCTTAGTTTACATCGTTTTTAAATATATCGAACTTCTTGGTCTTGTCTCCGTCACAGTGCAGACCTGCTTAGTTCACAACGAAAATTTGGACTTAAAAGATTCTGATTTGCCGGAGTTGTGGCACAAAATATTAAAGAATGTTGGTTCTATCTGCGAGAATCGCGCAACAGCGTCTTTTGGCTTTCGAGCGCACGTGTTCCCTCTCATAGAGTGGAATTTGCGAACTGTTCAATAATTATCAATCAGCAAAGGACCCCGTACTGTTTTTGAAGTCTGAACTCACGATAATTTACTATAAGGTTCTAGCGTCGCGGCATTGGTGCACGGGTAATTTTCGGCCACGCTGTTTCTTCATCCCTTGCTTGGGCTCCGTGACGCTTGTCGAGCTAATTCTGACAATTTGAGAACATTCATGATAAACTAGAGGACTTCAGACTCCTACAATTGTTATGATGAAGAAACAAGAAAATTTTCTCTCATGATGGCGCAATCCTACACAAGATACGCAGTATTTCGGGAAGACCATTAAAACATCACCGTTTTATACCACCAAGTACTCTTGCTCTTATTTTTACCATCTGGTTGTTTTAACGGCACAAAAAGAATATATAGTTGTACAGCTGTGCAACTATAGAATTGAGGCGGTGTCTCTATTGGTTAGAAGCAGTTCGGTGTGCACAGCAATATGCAGCTGCTCTGAACTTTTTTACCCGAATTCGTAAGTCCTGGAAAACTACAGATATCCCCAGCGTCATTGGAATATATGGATCTCGTCAGGAAGAGTTGCAGTCCATCGCCTTCAAAATCCTCGAAGCTTGACGTGATGGTTTTACTGGTTCTGACATATCGATATCTTCCGTGTGGGTTTTCAACTGAACTACATCCTTCACGAGAAGTTTACGAATGTCGGTACTCGTGGTCTACTGGAAAGATCGAGAATAAACTCATTACTGTCTAGCAAGCTGTTGTGCACACCATTTCTGGTGCTTGTTCACGCGTGCCTCCGCCAACTCTGGAGTGGACGAAATCTTGCAGTCCCGTGAACATTTTCTCAACGAAGTTACTTTTGAAATTTAGGAAAAGGCTTCTAACTGAGATGTTTGGAAGGGAATCTAACAGCAATGGCTGAACAACCTTTTCGTGGCTATAAAACAACAAAAAAAATTTTGCCCTTCATTTTGCGAGGTGTCCCACACACTTTCTCAGTTTTACGCTGGATAATTTCCAGTCGCAACTTTTTTCGGATTCATTTTTCTGCGTTTCTCAAAGATTAATAATGTGTGAACAAAGATCTTGAAAGGGTAGATGGAAATAAAAAGTAGTGAAAGATGAGCGAATAGTATAATACCTTCTCCTCGGAAAAAGAGGTGTTGCCCGAGCAAAGTGACTTCTGATGAGCCATGCAAAGGTCAACAATTGAAAATTCTCTTGAGAGATTTTTCAACGATTTGCATCAAGAAATAAGGCGAGATGAGAAAGCCTAAACTTAATGTGACTATCGCTACCGGTAATGGTATTCCTGCAGTTATCCCCTACTTACCATCATCTGCCCATGGTAATATCAATGTTTCTGAAGGGTTTTAACCACAAGTCATATCCTTAGCAACCACTTGAGATAGAATAGCTGATTTTAACAGCTGAAGAGTCCGATCATCTGTGTCTGTTTTCAGCGAGCTTGTTGTAATCACCTCAGCAACGGTGCATTTTGCATATCTCTGATATCTTATCTTTGCAACTCGTAGATTAGTAAGGGTCCAATCTTCTACCCTTGAAAGGATCAAAACTTTTTCTGATTCCTGTAGATTTTGTGGCGTAAACAATTCTACTTTCTTGTCGATCTTTCACAGCTCCCACAATTCCGCGCTTCTTGCCTCAACTAATGTATTT
>KN728866.1:0-10513 GCA_000816745.1 Ancylostoma duodenale
AGAAGTGCCCCTATTTTCCCCATGAAATCCCCCGGTTTCCCCATGGAAACTCCCCGGTCTCCCCACGGAAAACACCTCGTTTCCCCACGAAAATACACCGATTTGCCCTCGGAAGCTCCCCAATTAGCCCACGGTGGGCCCGCGAATAGCCCGTGGTGGGCCCTCCGTTTGCCCATGGTTGACATGCCGTATGTCAACCATGGGATAACGGTGGGCCCACCGTGGTACGAAAGTTCAGAGTATGGGCAGACGGGATCTGAGCGCCCTCCTGCCACCCGGCATCCTGTCCCGCGTTGCGGTTGCCTGGATCTGCCTGACAGAGCAACTCGTCCATCCAGCCATCATCCGACCGTAGAGAAGAACTTTGAACTAGAGGTACTACTGGTTTTTAGGGTATACTGATAAACGAACGTTTCAAACATCAAGCTTACCTGAATACCCAAGTGAATGCACTGTCAAAACAAGGAAATTTCTACGGAAGCCTAATGAATAAGTGCTCTGTTAGAAGAAGAAGCTTTCTGGGACATCCGAACAAATACTTCTAATATGTAGATTTTTCAAACTGCTGAATAATTGAGTTACCCGAACTTATTGCTTTCTAAAGTTCTTCAACACTTCGGGGGTGCTAGGGATTAACTCCTATCAAAGTTAAATAGCTGACGTGAAGTTGATGTATGTAAAGATTAGTTTCTTCAAAACTCCATCAATTCTATATAAAAGTGCAGCACATTTAGAAGTGAAACCTAATCGCAAAGGTTTGTTACGTAGAAGTATCTGTACCTCTGTACGATCTCTTCCACCGTAGGGTAATGCCGGAAAGGCGAAGGAGTTGCTCCGCCAGGCAGATCCAGGCAAACTGCGACGCGTGACCGTAATCGGGTGGTAGTAGTGCGCCCCAGACTCAGCCTGTCTATAGTGCCACCCTATGAATCGCGTCATACGACCTACACCCAATGAAAGAGAGAAGATCATAGGCAAATGAGTCAAAACTGGAAAGAAATTGGGCAGAGTACAAGAATCCTACAAGATTTCTGGACTATATCTCACGTTTATAACGTGTTCCTCACGTTCAGACGCGTTGGGGGGCGGTCCTATGGCGCGTTTTTTCGGGTGGCACTATGGACAGGCTGAATCTGGGACGCGCTACTACCACCCGATTACGGTCACGCGTCGCAGTTTGCCTGGATCTGCCAGACGAAGCAACTCGTCCATCTACCATCATCCGACCGTAGAGAAGAACGTTGAACTGGCGGTACCTATGGTTTTTAGGATAAACAGATGAAAGAACGTTTCGGCCATTAAGCTTATCTGAATACACAAGGGGTGTACTGTCAAATTAAAGGAATTTCTACGGAAACCCAATGAATACTCCGTTAGGATAGGAAGTTTTCTGAGACATCCGAACAAAGACTGGTAATACAGGACCTTTCAAACTGCTGAATAATTGAATTACCCGAACTTGTGGCTTTGGTTTTGAAGTTCTTGGACATTTCAGCGGTGCTAGGAATGACTCTATTAATGTTGAATATATGACGTCAAGTTGATCTATGTAGGGATTAGTTCCGTGGGAATTCTAACAATTCTATGTAAATATGTAGCGCATATAGAATTGGAACATGGTTTCAGAGATTCGTTACATAGCGGTATCTGCAACCCTGTACCCTCTCTTCTACGGTAGGATAGTGGCGGAAAAGCGGACGAGTTGCTTCGTCGGGCAGATCTAGGCAAACCGCGACGCATGAGCGTAATCGGGTGGTAGCACTGCGCCCCAGACTCAGCCTGTCTATAGTGCCACTCGAAGAATCGCGCCATACGACCTACACCGGTCTTCGGACACTTACCACCCGCACGCGTCGCGTCAGGCCGTTTTACCTTTCTTGAACCTGGGAAGAAACAGTCAAACATGCTTCAGAAGGAGTCCTAACTCACTCTAGCACCTTATTAGGCATATTAGGTCAAGGATAACCTGTCCTTCCCAGGAAAAAGCCGTAAGCAAACGTCTTCCATACACTGTCTGACTGGGGCCTGACGCGCGCGGGTGGTAAGTGTCCGATAATCACCTACACCCAGACGCGTTTAGCTTTGGAGCGCAGCAGCGCTCCACTAAACAGCTTGCGGTAGTACCTTGGACGAGAGAAAAAGGAGAAATACTCAGAAGATAGGAGGTGATAAGTGGTAAGATGTGGGGCGTATGATATTACATACCTACTAGTATAGGTGCATAGTAAGAGGTTGGAAACTTATGTGTTCCAGTAGGAAAATTATGCTCCGGACAGGCTCAGCTTGTATGCCAGCCTGTCTAAAATGGGCTGGCCCCTTTAACGAGCATACGATTTCTTGATTCACTTAAGATTTGTGATCTGATACCATACATTTATTGTGCGTATCATGACGCCTCTTCTCCCCTAACTTGGTATTAATTGGTTAAGACTTGACTTAACGGGAGAGCGCTGCAAGTCCAGTGCTTCAATGCTCACTCACTCGGACTCAGAGTGTGAGCATACACTTTTTTAGTTTACAAGTTTAGATTGTCTGTCTTTTTTCAAAGATTTCTAGTGTTCTCTTAGTTCTTATCTCATCTCATCCGTGCAGATTCCGCAGCGTAGGAGTCATTTGAGTCCTCTGGATTATGAGAACCTGAACATGGTGGTCCAACCTAACTTTTCAACCTGGATCGCCACTATTGCGCTGCTCAAGCTACGAGCAGTTCTTTTGCAAGTCTTTTTTCGTCTTTCATCGTCTTTATCAACGTACTTTTTCTCTTCAGACCAACCAAAACCCCAAAATTTTCTCCGGGAAGGAGCCCCGGACTTGTACGAAGCTCCCTTTGCTTTTCTACTCTTTTACGAAGCCAAGCTTGCCCAGCGGCAAGCCGTGCTGGGGCCTGACCATGCCACACCGCGGCACTGGCCCACATCCACCTGGCCGTTTGGAGTTCTGTGTAAGAATACTAATGAGGTTAGGAAATCAAGAGTAGGCGCACTCATATTTTTACATACCCAAATGGAAGCGAGTTTTGTAAAGCCGTCACACTTTAGCCTCTAAGCATTCGATTTTGGCGCGATATTTTGTTGAAGATACTGTGCTCGATACTTTCTTCACATTGAGTTTACCCGATATATCATGTTGGACTTGGAACTTTGTTAGCCTTAGATGTGGCCGTTATTTCTTTGATCTCAATGATCAGTCATGAAGGCCTTTATTGGTTTTTTTTTGTGTCAATGCAGTCATAAACTGGGCAGAACACGTTTCTCCGCTTTTTTTGATAGTCTCTGATGTATCTAGGAAGATGATGCTATTAGCAGAAACCTCTTTTATTATCTGCGTGCTTCACCGTAACTAATATGACACTCTTCTTTGATTCTCATGCCCCGTATCGGTTTTCTTTGATAGGCAGTCGAGTAACAGTACTACCTTGAATGTCAGATCCATCACATATCCACAGTGACGGCGAATTTTCGGAAGCAAATTACTGAAGAGCTTTATTTTTACTGATGCTTGTAGCGTTCAGTCGGAATTTCAATTCGCTAGGAAATCGGATCTTACAAGGTTAGAGTCCATGAGTGCATAACCGAGCGAAACCAGGACCAGCACGCAAATGAAATTCATTGAAACCGAAATTACTCGGGGTAGACGTGTTAATACCTCCAAATTTACTTCCTAATTTAAGCACTTGAACACGTCCATTCTGGACGATCTCAATGGTACATGTCGGTCCAGGGTAACAGACCTTCACGTCCTACATTACCTAGCATTATGTACATAGTCTCTACTAAAACCAATAACGGTGACCATATCTTTTTGCTTGATATAATTTTCTGAATCCCAGCCCTGATATGGAGACTATGACCTAACCGATGAGAATCTTGTGACAATTTTGGAAATTGTTTCTGCTGCAACTGGTAGCTTTCCTTTTCTATATGTCAAATGAAATCTCCCCATTATCCTGGATGGATCCCAGTCAACATCGAAGTACGCAACACTGTACTATGGGGCCATATCCAAACCGTTCAAGCGGGCAAAAGTCGATGGAGCGGTGTCGTCGTTCGATATCTACGTAGCGTGTCTACTGCCGCCGATCGCCGAAACAGGCGATCGCTCGCCCGTTCCGGGCAGTCTTGGAATGTGTTTCAAGTTCATGTTTCCCACGTTTGTACCATATCTCTAGCTTGCACCGGCTAATCTCCGCTTCACATCATAAATGTTCAGTCAACTTATTGATTTGCATGCATACTTCTTGCTTCTTCACCTCTTTGTAGGCCAGTAGGCCAGTGGAAGCTCAGCGGATCTGTCTCTATAGCTCCTTTCTGCTCGAACAAATTTGCACAAATGATTTTTAAAGTTTTTCTCACTTCTTCATTTCTCATCCTCCTCCAGCTATGCCACAGCTTAATTTTATAGTGAATGGTGTCATAGTTTAACCTGAGAAATTCATTTCGCACCTCGTATGGTGTTTTTTCTTCGAATTTTAGGCATACGGGCTGTAGGTTTGTGACTACCCACACATTGTTAAAATTTATAGGTGGGTATTCGTCTTCCTGCAGTTTCGTTCAAAACTGCAACAACTGATGCTCTATCAAATTTTCCTGCTGCCGAAAACATTATAAGCAAAAATAGCCACTGAGGATTGACACCCCTGAATCCTCGCTCAATGACTGCTTTGTGCCTGATGTCACAATGACTAATTACGGCAGATGAGTGCGAAGAACGATCACTTTTCGCTGTTTTGCTGGGTCGAGATGCACTTGTAGTGCACGGCATTCTCGAGAAGATCAAGTTACTAAACCACATCAAACTTTGGACAGGCTGAGGAAAATTACCATTACTTCGGTTAACGTGTAGAAGTTATATCTTGAAAATGGTTTCTTGTCGTTGTTTTAAAACATAAGAAGATTGTCATGTTTGCGAGATGTAGCTTTCTGAAGAGAAAAATTCAAATGGATATCAAAAACAAGTAATGATTTCCTCCTCTCTTTCCTCTTGCATCACAAACTCATATATTGACGTAATAAGTTCGCTAAGGTGCGATGAGCGTCAATCTACGCAATAAATTGCTCAGTTCGCTCGCTTTTATCAAAGTGTTCGCTCGCTCTTCTGTGACTTTTGATTGACAGGCAGGGTGTGTTTCTGTGGAAAAGGAGAAAAGGCGATAACATTGAACTTTTTTGGTTCTTCAATTATTTGGAGCAAGAATTTCTGCCAGTGGTCCATTAATCAAAAGGGAATTCTGTGTGCAATTCTAGTCAATCTCAGCTGTTCGTTCTAAGAAACAGAACTGGACACATGTGGTAGTCAAGATGAGAGAGGAAGTGAACACATCCCATGGTATGCTGGTTGTGTTCACTAACGTTCCCGGATGACTCTACCAGCACTCCAAACTCTTTCATGTTCTACCATGAGTCCATTATTATGGTTCCCGATGTGTTCGCCAACATTCGACGAAGCCACTCCCTCTTTGACTTCCCGACGTGTCATCCAGAAGCTTTGGTGGAGTCATCCGTAACAGAAGGTAGACACAGCTAGCATACCATAGCATAAGATGTGTCCACTTTGTGAGCCGGACGTGTTACACCGAAGTTTGTGAGTTGTTTCCATATGAGCAATTCGATTGCGTCACTACACGGCATGCCAGGGGGTGCGTCATACTTCTTCAGCCCGTCCAGCCAGCCAACGCACCTCGGAAAAAGCATGCTCTTTTTTCGCTGAATTTGTTTCGGGACCTCCGTTTTGCTGGTATTTCCTGGCAGTCGCGGACAATAAGTTTCAAACTGGCTTCATGGTTGTTCCCACATGAGTAACATAGTATAGCAGACACGCTCCACAGCAGAAAGAACGAAAAATGAAAACTCATATGGGGATGGTTTCGTAGAATTCCATGGGAATTCGACTTTGTGTCCTGCTTATTTTCGCATGTTTTCGTTGCTAGGCGGGAGTGAAGGAGTACACATGATCAATACTCATGCAAATTAGCATCGAATCATGTACACACATTTCTTTTACCTGTTTTCTTTTTGAACGAAGACGGAGTGCGAAAAAGTTTTCATACTTGCATGCCTTGGGCAAATTCTTTTAGAATTCTCGCACATTGTTCACTTCTCAGAAAACTTAAAAACCGTGTTTTGCATGAGGTTAAAAGATGCAAATACCACGATTAAGAGATGCGCGCTCATGATAAACATGGTTTTTTCTTTCATCAATAATTCTATACCAGCAATGGTCAAGTCCATGCAAAAACCATGCATACCTATACAAAAAACAAAACAAAAAAAACTAATGCACACACATGCGGAACCCATGCATGGGACTGAGAAAATTGTGGATTTTTCGTGGGTTCTGCATTAGTTTGCATGGGATTTGGAGACGCATGGGTTCTGCATGGGTCTACATGGATTTTGCATGGATTTGACCATTGCTGGTGTAGAACTGTTGGCTAAAAATTGCGAGAACACGCATGTCTTGATCATGGGATTTTCATCTTCTAATCTCATGCAAAACACGGTTCTTAGGTTTCCTGAGTAGTTCATAAGATTCAAACAGTGAATTTTGTTTGCTGATTGCTTGACAGAACATTTGACTTGATGTCGAAAGTCGCCATCGAGTCAGTCAAATAACTCCACCTTCTATTCTTTTTTCGGTATGTCGATATTATCGAAACCCAGATCTCGTTGGGTTGCCTTAAAAACACCGTACCAGCTTATTTTGGCTTTTTAAATCTCCGGAAGCTGCTGATCACAACGGTAAACGTGACTCTGTGCAAAACTGCCGGGGAGCCCGCTTCTGAGCCCCAATTCTCGGGGGAAATTGCGAACGGAGCTGTTGGTTGAAGTTGGGGGGGGGGGGGGGAGGGAGAGGGGTGGTCAGGCAAGGCGAGTGGATCAGGGCCCCGAATAATACCCCATGGCTAGTACACATCCTGAGGAAATTCGTAGTCCTCGTGAGAATTCCCGAAGAGGAAGTAGGTGCGCCCATGTGTGACCAGCAAGTGAGTGCACATGCTGTCTGTAGCATGGTGCGGAAAACTCTTTGTCGCTCTTTGGCTCCGTCCACATGCTGCCCAGAAGTTAGGGTTTAACAACGGGTTTTCCACGGTTTTCCACAGAATCACGCATACCCTTGCGATCGGGAGCTTCTGAAGATTCTTTCTTTGAGAGAATCGCAAAAGCGGCTCTGAGGTGGGACGATGCCTTTAATCCGCTTTGATTGGAGATTGATTTGCTCAAATAGTGACTACTCGAAGGTCATCCTAACGTTTGTTGTTCAACACGAGAAGAGAATTCGACATTTTTCAAAGTTTTAATCTTAAATCGCCCTTTAAACAAACATTCACTCGAATCAGAAGTCACCCTTCTTTCATGTTATTCGGTTTCTCATTAGCATTTCGATAATAAATCACAATGGGGAAGTCATCCATATCTTTGTATCTTTAATGCTTTTTCCCACACGATGTTCATCAACCTTTCAATCTTCTTTAGAAATCATAACAATATCTACTGTCCTTCGCATTCCATTCATACTGCATTCTTGTAGTTCGTGTTGAATATGTAAACTAAAACATTGCATTTTCAACATCCTTCTCCTATCATTTCAGAAGAACTGAGCTCATCCCATACGGCCTCAACTGAGGTGGTTTTTCTTTTCGCGCTTGGCGAGGTCACCAGTAATGTGGCTCAATTATGCTGTTACCTACTAATAATATAAATTACCAGTAGATTTACTTAATTTTACATGGGTGACCGCGGAGTTATCCTCTTTTGAATGTGAAGCAGTAATATCTCGCATCTTACATGAACTTATAACTTACCTAAAGGCAAGATCCGGTCAAAGTCCTGCCCACCCAATTTTTTGCTCTCTCGAGTCCAGACCATATGTGTAGCATGTATCTCAAGTTTGAGAACTCGATATAAGCTCTATCGCTAGATATGGGACAAAACGTCCGAGGATTATGATAGCTGTAGGAAAACACGCTCCAACCAACAAAGGCTGCGTGCGTCCATAGTGAACAACGATAAACCCTCAGATACATGCAGCCTAACGAACACTTCGCGAAACCTTCTTCACCCCACCAAACGGACCACTACCACCGGTCCTTTGGATATGAATTTTTTCCTACGACGCCACAATAGACAGCATGTAGGGCGCGCCGTATAACGTCATTTGAAAGCACGGACACCGCAAACCCGCAAGCGCCGTACCGAATTTCATCGATGGAAAGCGTTCGTTTTCAGGGTACTGGTCACCTCGAAAAATGCGTTGTGCGGGTTACATTGTTTCAAAGTGACCAAGTAGCGAGTGAAACCACCTGATAGAACAGGTGCGAAATTCTCAGGAAGTGGTCAAGTCATCTGGAAGGTCTAAAAAAGCCTATCTGGTGAAGTCAACCACTTGTTATTCCACAGTTTGTTGAGTATGGTGTCATTCTCGCTATGTCTGATGTCTACTTCCGTATTCGACGCCTCTTTCGTTGTTCTCAGCAATTCCAGAAACGATTCAAAGGATTTTAGGTAGAATGGTAGCTCAGCTAATTAGCGGGACAGAAATATCGAAGCAGTTGTTGAGTGAGGTAGCAGAAAAACTGAAGAAAAGGAAGGAGAGCAATAGTTCTTTCCGTGTGGTGCTAGCTATTGTACAGGTAGGATCACCTTCGCTTTGCTTCATTTGCCTTTTTCAATGCTTAAGGTCTCCTTTTTTCTTCGTACATGTAAACTCAACAAGTAAAGTTTAGAAGAGCAATTTTTTCTCCAGTAGTCATCATTTTCTCTTTCAGGTTGGAGATCGTTCAGACTCGAATGTATATATAGGTGCTAAGATAAAGAAAGCCGCCGAAATAGGAGCAGAAGGAAGGCTAATCAAGTTGCCCGACACGTTAACTCAGGCCGAACTCGAGGAGGAGATCGAAAAATTGAATGCGAATGATGATGTCGATGGTATTATCGTGCAGGTTCGTTGGCAAGTACTTGATGGTGCTGTACTTGTTCAGAATATGCACAATAATTATTGTTATCATAGAAATTTTTTAAGTGAAAACTTCCCCCAAGCTTTTTTCACTGCTTTGATGCTTCTTCTAGAGATAATTATACGTTGGTCGCGTCATCGCATCGATAAAATGACGAAAATTTCAAAGAAATCTGTCAACGCGCGATTCCAGGTTCTTCTTTTACCCACTAATTTATGTGTTTGAGTTGAAGAGTATGTGAAGGAGTATCCAATAACTTATTCCTGCCAGTCTATTTCTTTACTGTGTCTCGCTTCTACCCGTCGACAAGATCTCGAGATTTGAGCTTTGCCGTAACCCCTGTTTTTCGCTATATCGTGCTAGAAGCCTAATTACAGGCAAATTTCGTGGCTGAAAGATATCGAAGCGTCTGAGGTGTTTATGATTTTTCCATAAGATCCCATCCTTTGGTAATATCGTGATTGACTCCTAACCAAGATGTAATGAACTTCGTCTACGGCCTGTACTTGTGCTTAAAGGCAGTGCCTCACCTTATGAAGGTAACGAGATATCAAAATCTGGTCTTACTCGACGTGCTGATTCCAATGGTGTGCTTGAAATCTGAAAACGCGGTCAACAAACCCTATTTTGAAGGCAAATTCGATATTGGAGCTGACGAGTTTCCTTGCTAAGAAGTTAGCAAAAGGGAAGCTGAGAAGTTAAGCTTGCACATTAAAATGAACTGCTCAGCAGTAGCTAATATCAAACTAACAAACATTCCCGTGTAAAAATATGCCGCACCCTCCGCAAGCTTCAGCTACGGAATGAATCCTCTCGTGCACTGGCCGAGAATTTCGAAATTCTCGGCCAAAGAAGCCCGTAAGTTATGTGGTTTTCGACGTTTTTGTGAAACTTAAAGTACATCTTTGTGCTCAGCAGCTCGCATACGTTCGACTGACGTGGGAATCTCGAACGCGGCCCATGAGGTGAGACACTGCCTTTAACGCTTGTGAGCGGTCTTTGGCCGACCCTAACGGTGCCTTGGAACGTCATCCAATTTTTCGTCACTCCTGATTCCAGTTTTCTCACACCTCGTTAATTTATGGAAGGGTTTTTTTTAAATTTCGCTCATTTCTCTTCCCATCTTCTTCTGCGTTTTTTTTTACGCTGCCAGACCGTTCTATCTGGCTATCGATTGAAGATAAGAATGGAACGTGAACAAGGGTTTTAGGTTGAGTTGTGCCGAAAGGATGGGAGGAAACCTTTTCGTACAGCACGTGCATCTGATGTTCTGTACAGTAGTACCAATATTCGAATAGTTGTTTCATGTTCCGTGTTATCTAGTGTTCTATGTCTATTAGTACGTACAAGCTAACGAGCAATAGTCGAGGGCTCAACCTGAGAGTAACGTCTCACGTCGTGTATGTTCTTGAAGATAGCAACATCTAAATAAGAAAACAAAACTGACGAGTTCTTTTCGCAAAGGCGAAGCACCCCCTTCTAGAAGCCGTTGCTCGTAACTGTGCTGCTTGTCCGCCACAGTGGCGATTTCGGTCAGCAAGTTTTGGTCTGTCCAATTCA